>PVIJ01017567.1:0-28997 GCA_004024925.1 Scalopus aquaticus | reverse complement strand
AAATTTTTGTTATCAGTCCTTTATCAGATGTATTGTGTGCAAAGATCTTTTCCCAGTTGGTAGGGTGTCTGTTAGTTTTGGTTAATGTCTCTTTTGCTGTACAGAAGCTTTTTATTTTGATGTAATCCCATCTGTTTATCTTGTCTTTCACTTCCTTCGCTTTGAGGGATGTGTCTTTCAAGATTTTGCTGAGATGTGTATCATGTAGAGTTTTGCCTATATTTTCTTCTATACATTTTATGGTTTCAGGTCTTACATCCAGGTCTTTTATCCATTTTGAGTTGACTTTTGTGCAGGGTGTGAGGTAGTAGTCTACTTTCATTTTTTTTGCATGTGGCTGTCCAGTGAGAAAAACAATCTTATTGGACCCATCTCTCTTGACATGGAATAAGCATCATTGAAGGTACTAAGAGGAAAGTTACTAAGTTATTAGGAGGAAAGAAGGAGGGAAGCGTGGACTGGGACCTCCGTATACATGCAGTTCACTTCCCCACTCTCAGAAGATGAAACTATAAAGGTTGTTTTCTATATGGGAACAAGCTGTTAGCTGGGAGGCTTATTTTTTGAGATTTAACTAAAATTGCTTTACCCCCAAATTGTACATTTTTGTTTTCCCTGAGATTGGTGTGGATTCCAGGGGCTCATGTTTGCACATTCAGCCTTCAGTTTCCTCTTCAGGAATCTTCCCTTCCTGCGGATTTCCTTCCTGCGCACTTGCACTCTCCTCTAGATCAGGTATGCAGAGATTTGGGTGAAGATTTTCAGGAAACGGCAAGATGGATCGACAATCACCCAGTTGATGATGAAGACAGAGTATTTGAGATGAACTTTCAGATTCTTTGACTGCTATGGAGAATTTCACTCTGGCCAAAATTGCCTTCTCGGTCTTTTAGCTTCCTGCCATGGTGCAGTCCTGCTCAAAATTCCCCTCTTATGTCTCCTTTGTAGTGCCACCCCAGATTATCATAATTTCTTCCCTCTTTTCATGCAGAGCAATTCAGCTTTCTCATTGTCGCTGCTTACATTGGCCAAACTACCTTTCTGTAACGAAAATGTCCTATCCCAGGTGTTCTGCTAAGCACAGATAATGCCCCTAAAAAAATTAAACTGTTGGTTCTTGAATTATGTTCCATCCCCAACTTTTTGTTCCCAAAGGGTTGCCTGCTGTTTGAGATACTCCGCAATAGGTCCCCAACAGTCCTCTTTAATTCTGTTCCCTGCAAAACCTCTGTTCAGGAGAACTGCTTTTGATCATCACCACTGAGAAAAATGCAACCTCCCTGCCTTTGTCCACACTGCTTCTCCTGCTTCAATGCACTCTTCTCTGATTCGTCCAATCATGTCCACTCAGAAATTCTCTTCTTATTCCTCCCAATTAATATTGCCAGATAAAAAATGGGGCACAGAAGATGTGCGTTTCAGGTAAATAACACATAATTTTAAAATATAAGTAACACTCATGTAATACTTGTATTATTAATATTACACGGGACACACACTAACACAATTACTTGTTTACTTTAAATTCAAACTTAACCGGACCTCCTGTCTTTATTTGCTAGAGTAGAGTTTGGCAACTCCACTCCTGATATACATAGGAAGCATATATGTGCCTGAAAGTTTTTTAATTCATTAAATGATGATGCAGAATCTGGCAGAGTTTCATACTATTGCCAATACAGTGAATGTTTTGCTTCTGTGGAAATTATTCCAGAGAAGAGGCAAGCACTCTGCAGAGAAGGCTGCTCTAACACAGGGTTGATGCAAATATGCTTCCCAACTCCGCTGCTCTTTTTCTAGCGGTGCCCCCGCTGG
Organism: Scalopus aquaticus; assembly: GCA_004024925.1. Classification (NCBI taxonomy): domain Eukaryota; kingdom Metazoa; phylum Chordata; class Mammalia; order Eulipotyphla; family Talpidae; genus Scalopus; species Scalopus aquaticus. The sequence goes on along the minus strand of PVIJ01017567.1, from coordinate 27,182 downwards.
TCCTCTACCTGTAAAGCAGGCAGGGAAGCAGCCCCACAGCTGAGAGAACAGTGGTGCTAATTGATAGCTAGAGTTGCAGGCTCAGCAGGGCTAGAGTGGGTGAGTTAGGGCTTTCTGTAAACATCTGTCTGGAAATAAGATGAAGGCTTCCTGTCTCTTCACGACTGGGCTGCTTTCTTCTAGACGCTGATGTAGTTGAACTAGATTAGACTAGGGGATTAAATTGAGGGTGCGGGAGCAGCCCCGTTCATGGAGCATCTGGGAGGTTTTCACCTGCTGGGGTTATATCCAGTATGGATGTCACCTAACAGTTGGAAAGATAACTGTGAGATAGCTCAGGTGAATTAAATTGTGAACTGACAGGACGGAGTTGCTCGACATCCTGTTTGAACAGGTGGACTAAACTGTGAGTTGGCAGGTAGCTGCTGAACGTCTTGTTTTAGCAATCTGTCCCACCAGACTGACCAGGCAGACAATAGATATTATATCCTAACAATGGTTGTCTCACAATTTCCTTTGGGTGGGGTGGGGGGTGGTCAAGGGCTGGGAGTGCACAGTTAGTAAAAATCCTGACCAAGTCTCCTGACCAAGGAGACTAAGGTCTCACCAACATGCTAAAATGCACACGTCTGGTTGGAAAATTAAGATGCTAATGAGCTTCGTGAGGAAGCTTTCTGAGGAAGTCTGTAACCCGTGTGCGCATGCCCCGGTGTCATCCAGCCCCAAACATGCATTGATGCTGCTCTCCTCTGCCCCTCCCTGGTAGAAAAACCCCTCAAAAACCCTTTCCCAGCTCTTTTTGGGAAATCAGGCTGGAAACTTTCTCTTCCGGTACTACCTCCCTTGTGCTCAGGTATAAGCTTAATAAACCTCTGGATCCTTGACCTCGAGCCTCTTTGTTGAATTCTTCCCGAAGAAGGTAAAAGGACCACAACTTTGGTAGCAGCCACAGGAGCTGAGGAATATATTTATTTTTGGCATAGAAAGTAAATGAAGGATCTCTCTATTTTTAAAAGCTGAAGTCCTTTGGGCTTTCTAAATGAGAATGAGCTAAAAGCTTTTATCCTGAGCACCTTCTGTGCACCAGACTTTGAGGCCATCCTCTATTTTTATGTCACCCATCCGTGGTTCCCTGTGTGTCACAAAACGCTCCCTTGTTCAACCCAAACTGGTGTTAATGTCTCTGCTGTCTGCGCTGCCCCAAATATATATCAACAGACTCTTGCGTTCATTCATTCAGCCTTATTCTTGAGGTCTTAGAAGTTAAGTCTTATTTTCTTTGCACTAATCAACACTAAATATTTCCTTAATTCTAGTGCTCAGCAGGTTTTTGACCTGATCTTTTCCCAGGAGTGTTAAATCACATTTCTAGCTCAGAAAATCTAGAGCAGATTTCCTGCTTTGAGTGAGCATGTATTTTTGTGCAGCTGGAGTAAAACCAGATCATTCCATCGTACCTGCTGGCTCATGACACCGCAGAAATCAATCTACGCTTTGGTTTTTTTTTTTGCCAGCAACATTTCAGACCCTCCTGTTTGATTATTCTAAAAATACAATCGCTATTCAGTGTTTGAGCATATTTTCTGGAGCTGATTGCTCTCTGGCACGAGGTTGTCCTGTGCATGTGTATTATCCGGGCCATCTCCCCTTAGGAGCATATTTCTATCACTTTGTACAGGTCCAGTTATTACATGCATATGGGGTGACCCCACCCCCCAGGCGGTGTTTGTGTCAATATTAAGCTATTGCGTTACAGAGGGTTGAGTAAAAAGGGGTGAGTAAAAAGTTTCTCTTTCTTCAGCTATCTTTTTTTTTTTATTACTTTTATTATTACTCTGGAAACTGCTGCTATCTGGCAGCCCGTCTCACACATAAACAGTTTCCTGTTTGCCACGGACACTCCTCCAGGAAAGAATTGCGCCCTTTATCCCATGATTTAAAATTCTGTGCTGATTCAAATGCATTTCTTGTCTCCTCTTTGAAGTTTAAGAGCAATCTAGTAGCTCATTGTCCCACCCCCAGCCCTCTTATCACTGATAATGTGATGTCATCGTGGATACAGCTCAAAGCGAATCTCTTTAAGAGAGCCTCAGCCTCAGGATGATTATTCAGCCAGTGCTACTTTTCTCTGATCTGAATTCTTTGAAGTCAGTGGGAAGCCTTCAGCATAAGGAGAGGATGGATAATCTAGACCTACAAAGAGAGGCCTTTCTGACAGGCAATTTCCTTTCTTTTGCTTAGGCTGTGTGAGCATTTTGCAAACAATTACCTGCTCTTGGTGGTTTTGATATAATTTAATTATATCTCTATTATATTTTTAGCTGAACATTTTGGTAATTTATGTTAGTGTTTCTAATAGTATCTAACATAGCCTTTAGATATAGGGCCACAAACCAAATACAACCTCCCAGATTATTTTACTGCATATCTTATATTTTTAAAAATTCATGTATGCCTAGTTTAAAAACAGTCTTATTAAGGAATAATTGATATGACTGTCCATTTTTAAAGTATGCAATTTGGTATGCTTTCACATGTGTCTGTATGGGTGAAACCATCACCTAAATCACAGTAATGACCCTATTTATCACCTCCATGTTGTTTCATAGCCTTTTTGAAATCCTTCTTTCAGTCTCCTTTCTCTGATATCACTCTTTTTTTTTTTTTTAAAGATTTATTTATTTATACATACAAGCTGGGGTACAGGCCAGAGGCGTGGGGCGGCGAGAGGGTTCACCAGAGACAGAGTGGGGAGCAGAACAGGCAGATCAGAAATACACTGCTGAGGGGAGCAGCAGGCGAGGCAGGAGAGGTCTGCCGCACCATGTGGGATTCTCCCTGGCTGGGTGTCGAACTCGCATCGCCCGCTGCCGACAGCTCCACAGCGCAGTGCTCAACCGCTGCGCCACCAGGGAGGCCCTGATATCACTTTCATTTCCAGGAAAGCACTGACATATTTAAAAAATTTTTTAAATAAGATTTTCTTTTTAGAGCAGTTTAATAAAACAAGGAGCAAGTACAGAGATTTCCCTTATACCCCCCACCCCAGCCCTCCAAGCGGGGCCACCTCCATTAGCAACAACCCCATCAAAGTGGCACATTTGTTATGCCCCCTGAACCTACACGTCATCCTCATTCAGAGTCCACAGCTGGCATTATGGTTCGCTCTCGGTGTGTTATACGATTGATCTACTTTTGGCACAGCAATTTAGTTTGCATTTTCTAGAATTTTATGTAAATAGCATCATAAAGTACCTGCACATTTTGTCTGGCTTCTTTCACTCAGCCTAATTACTCAGTGATTCATCCGTGTACATTTCTGTATCCCTCTTTATCACGTTCCATAATATGGCCCTGCCATAACTGGTTTACCCATTGCCTGTTGATGGACATTTGTTGGGTTCTTTCTACTGCTGATTACAAACAAAACGACTGTAAACAGTCTTATACAAGTCTTTAGGGACATTTACTTTGTTTCTCTTGGTTAAATATCTTTTTAAAAAAAAATTTATTTATTTATGCATACAAGAGCTGGGGTGTGGGCCAGAGGTATGGGGGGCGGGGTGAGAGGGTTCACCAGAGACAGAGTGGGGAGCAGAACAGGCAGTTCTACTGAAATACACTGCTGAGGGGAGCAGCGGGCAAGACAGAAGAGGCCTGCCGAGCCATGTGGGGATTGAACTTGTGCTGCAGTGGCCGGTGATAGTTTGATAGGGCTGAGACTTTAACCCCTGAGCCACCAGGGAGGCCCTTTCATGGTGGTTTTAATTTACATTTCCCAAATGACTAATGATGTTAAGTTTTTTTTTTTTCACATTCTTATTTAACGTCTGTGAGTCTTCTTAGGTGAAATATCTGTTTAAATTTTGTATGCATATTATTATCGAACTTTGAGAATTCTTTACATATTCTGGATACAACTCCCTTGTTAGTGATGTGATTTGTAAATATTTTCTCCCAGCTTGTGTCTTGTCTTTTTACAGTGCTTTATGAAGAGTAGGAAATGTTAATTTTTTTTTAAAGATTTGTTTATTTTTCCATACAAGGTGGGGTGCAGGCCAGAGGTGTGGAGCAGTGAGAGAGTTCACCAGAGAGACAGAGTAGGGAGCAGAACAGGCAGATCGACCAAAATACTGCTGAGGGGAGCAGTGGGCGAGGCAGGAGAGGCATGAAGGAAGCTCCCCGGCCGGGCATTGAACTTACACTGCTGTAGCCACCGACAACTCCAAAGCGCAGCGCCCAACCTGTTGCGCCACCAGGGAGGCCCAGGAAACCTTAATTTTGATGGAGTCTAAATTATCAATTTCTTCTTCTAAAGATAAGTGCTTGTAGTGTCATATCTAAGATGACATTTGTCATCTTCCTGAACTGAAACTCTGCTGTATTAGTTATCTGCTGATGCATCATAAATTTCCCCAAAATGGAGTAAATTAAGATAATGAATACTAAAAAACAATCTTGTGCAGTTTTAGTGGGTCAGAAACTTGGGAGTGGCTTGGGCGACTTGTGTTTCAGTCAGATTTTGGTTGCTGAAGAATCTTAAGTCTTCAGTGGGTTGGAAGATCTTTCTCGGAGGTGGTTCACTCACATGTCTGGCAAACTGGCATTGCTATTGGTGGGAGGGCTCAGTTCACCCCTTTGTGGGCCTCCCTGCGGGGGCGTTTGAGAGCTGGGTGACTTCCCCCCAAGTGAGCCATTCAAGGTAAGGTGGAAGCTGCAATGCCTTTTATGACCACACCAGAAGTACAAGAATGATAGGAAAAAAGTGAAAATAAAGTATCTTGCCCCTTATTTTTTCAATTCTTAGGAGTGTATGTGGCTGAAATTGAGGACAGAAGATGATGGAATTGCTATTCATGATTGGTTCCTTAAGACTCTGAGAAGGCAGAGCTAGCCGAAGCTGCTGGGATTGTTGAAGGGGACCCCATAGAAAGAGGACTGTTGTGCCCAGATGAGTGTGTAAACCCAAGGGGGGAGATGGCCACGCTGTCCAGTCCACCCAGGACCCAGAGAAGTTCTGAGTTGCGCCTTGGTTGCTCCAGGCACAGCACCATGAGCTAGAAGGTATGACTGGTGGGCGTGTGTGGCTCCTTTAATGGCTTCCAAGGCAAGAGCTGGGGGAACCTGGGAGCACAGGCTGAAGAAACAAATCCTAGTGATGCAGAGTGGCCATTGCTGCTGACCAGTGGGTATGGGAGCAGGTGGGGGGACGCCTTTGGATGCCTAGAGACACTGGGGGACAATCTGAGCATGTTCCATTTCCTGCAACCAGCAAAGGTGTCTGATGCAGTCAGATGCTGGAGTCTACATGGTAGTATGAAATCCAAATAAAAACCGAACCTCACAATATTTCTAAGTAAATTTAGTGTAAAATGCTAGATCAACGTGCCTACTTAGGAAATTAGCAAGGCAAGATGTAAATTTAAAAATTGATTAAGTAAACAAATACACACTGTCAAAAACAGTGTGTGGATACCAATGATGTAATTTTATTCATAAAGAATTTTTATATTCATACCAGTATATAAGATTAGGATAGGCCTCCCTGGTGGCGCAACAGGTTAAGCGCAGCACTGTGGAGCTATCGGCAGCTGCGTTGCGAGTTCGATGCCAGACCAGGGAGATTCCCACATGGCGCAGCAGATCTCTCCTGCCTCGCCCCCTGCTCCCCTCAGCAGTGTATTTTGGTTGATCTGCCTGTTCTGCTCCCCACTCTGTATCTGGTGAACCCTCTCACCACTCCATGCCTCCGGCCTGTACCCCAGCTTGTATAAATAAAATCTTTAAAAAAAAAAATTAGGATAAAGTTTCTTTTACTCCTCCTCACCCTGTTTCAATCCTTCATTTTGTCCATTTTATGAGAAAAAAACATGGATTTTTCTGCTACTATTTTATGTATGATTGCACAATAAAATGAAATAAATTGTTAAAACTGAAAACAAGGCAGGAGGATCTTATTTTTAGGTGACTATTATCACCTTTGCTTTTTTTTTTTTCTTTAAATAAATCATGCCCGGCATTGCTAGCCACCCGAGATAATATCAAGGATTTTGCTCCCTCACGAGAACATCCACAGCAAGCTGTCAAACAAACTGCATAAGCTAAATGTTGCCACAGCATTTATTCCATGTGTTATTAGCAGAGCTGGTTTTATTTCCTATCCTTTGTTTTTAATAGCTCATGCAGAGTCCTTAGGTCAAAATGATATCCGTGCCAAGCTTAGGATTCTGTGAACTTTTAGTTTTATAAAGTGTTTCCAGAAATAGAACACCGAAAGCATCTAGACAACAGCCTGCCATGTGTTTGTGGCCATTTCTCAGCTAACAGAGTATCAAGTGGAATGATTTTCTCCACCACAAATGACATCCAACAAGAGAGACACTTGGGTTGGGATTACTGTTGGAAATGGAGTTTTGCCATGAACCAATAAACTATTCAAAACAAGGGTGATTAGACTAGAATGGAAGTGCAGTAGCAGCGACCTCAGCACCCCACTGTGCATTTGCACAGCTGATCCCCAAATGAGGTCTTTGCCCCCAAGAGCCCCTGTGGCTTCATCATCCCACTGGGGTCCTAAGAGGCAGAGTTAGAAAGTGGCCAGCCCTTTGCCCTATTGCAAGAGTGCATTTTTGTATATCGAGATGGTGGCATGCTAAAATATCTTGACATGCTGATGTTTTAGCTGCTTAATTTGGTCACAGCAGATACCCGCTTTATCTAAGCAAGCTCCTCTCCAAGGCTTCAGTGGAGTTGTGAATGCAGGAAAATGCTCACTTCTAATGGGGATAATGATAACAAGGCAATTATATTTCCCCCTAGCCCACAAATAGGGCTCACCAAGTAGTTTGTTTCTCAAGAGTTTTGAAAAGAGAAAGCTATATAAATGCTAAATAACAAGAGTGCCAAGGTGCTCTGGGTAGGGGAGAAATAACCAAAAACAGACAGAGAAAGGTACCTTAACACTTTGTGGTCCACTCACGTATTAGTACATGTTTTTGTCACCAGTATCAGGTGGCCGCTCACATATTAATACGTGTTCATCTAGTCTCCAGTTTTTCACGCCACGGTGGATTTATTTGGAATTATGAGGAGCTGTTTCTTTGATCGTACTCAGTCTAGAAGCTTTACACATTGTTTTGGTGAAAGTGTAAGGTGTTTTATGAGAGAGATTACAGTTTCTTTAATATCCAGGAGTTCAGGAGTTGTGTGTGTTTTATTGAATGCTTCTACCATTCATGCGGTGGCACAGAAAATGGCCGGCCCCAAGGGCTGGTAAATGTAAAGGGCACCGACCGGCACACAAAGTGTTAAGAACGAGCAAATAAATCCCACTTAAGTTTTATGAAGAATGGGGAAGTAATTAGTCATGGCAAACAATAATCATCTACATACCTAGGATCACCACTTAAATATCCTATCTACTACAGAATTTTCCAGTAGGCTGAACAAAAACAAATGTAAAATGTTGGTCCTGCCTGAGGAGCCTGAGTGTTGTTGAAAACTGTCCCCATAGCCGGGGGGCTGTGGGACCTCACGACAGACCGCTTTGCACACGAGCAAGTCTTAGAGAATTGCTAATTGATTCAGAAGTCATGGCTGAGGCTGAAGCTTGGGAAAGCACAGAGGAATATTGGAAACAAACTGAGTAAAATAATGTTGGGAAGAATACAACAATTCTGGAGTGCTGGGAAAAATATGTAGAGCAAATAAATAGGAAGAATCTAAACCAAAATTGAGTTTTGAGGGAATTCTATTTTAAAAGAATGTCTTTACCCCCGTTTTTTTTTTTAATGGTCCTTTCTGTTAGTGATCTGTTATGTCATTTCTTGTTCAGAATCCATGTTTCGTATGAAAATTCTATGCTTTACCTCCATATTGTTTAAAAAGTTTAAAGACAGTGTGTAATACTGTTGCATTTATTAAATAAATAGACAAAAAGTAATGTTGATTCTTGAATAACATGAGTTTGAGCTGTGCAGGTCCATTTATGCATGGATTTTCTTGTAAACAGATGGCATCAACTTATGTTAACTATGAGTACAGTGCAGGCTATAAATGTGTTTTCCTTATGATTTCTTAATGTTCTCTTGTCTCAGGCTTACTTTATTGTAAGAATACAGTGTATAAGACAGCATATGTGTTAATCACCTGTTTATGGTGTTGGTGAGGCCTCTGGTCCACAGAAGGTTATTAATAGTTAAGTCTTTGGGGAGTCAGATGTCGCTTGCTGTTCAAGGGTCAAGTGTATATGGACACTGAAAAACATTTCTGATACCACAGGGTTAGGAAATAAGTATCAAGCAATGAATAATACATTTTTTTAACCTTGATGAAAATTTTGATTTAAAAAAAAAGATTATTTGCACACAGAAGAACTGGGGTGCAGGCTAGATGCACTGGGGAGGTGTGGGAAGGGTAGGAAATGAGAGGATTCACCAGAGACAGAGTGGGGAGCAGAACAGGTGGATCTACTGAAATATGCTGCTGAGGGGAGCAGCAGGGAGACAGGAGAGGTCTGCTGCTCCATGTAGGTTAACTTGCTGGCTGGGGATCGAACTCAGGGTCAGGCCACAGCTGTTATAGTGTGATAACGCTGAGACTTAACCCCTAGGTCACCAGGGAGGACCCACTTTTTTTTTTTTAATTTAAAAGATTTTTAACATCCTTGTCTCTTTTTTCACAATATATGATTTCTCCCCTCAGGTGTGGTCACCATAGTTTTCCACCACTGAAGATTCCATAGTCCTCTATCATAGTCTACCATGCCTCCTCCCCACTGTTTTCTGCTCTTCCCCTCACCCCCCCTGTCCCCCTTCCCTCCTGAAAGTATCAGATCTATTGTCTGCAAAGGGTGGGTCAGTCTGTCTTTGTCTGATCCTTTGTTTGGTTTCTGTAGATTCCATGGATAAGAGGCATTTCTCTTTCTCCTTCTGGCTCACTTCACTTAGACTAACCCTGTTTTCTCATCTCCTCTCTCTAGGTCCTTGACAGGCTGAATAGTTTTACTTTGCCTTATTTTCCTCATAGACAAAACCAATATAAAATGCCCAGTGTTCCAAAGGGGGCATCATTAGAGACTGAGTATGACTGCTCTATCTGTGCTGTGTCCCAGATACTTCTCTCCAGAATGGGGATGTGTCCATTCTGAGGTGACATTTCATTACAAAGGGTTGACTGGATATAATTTGGAAAGATCCAGGCCTTAGGCATTTCTGCCTGGAACATAGCAGGCACTTGAAATAATAATTGTGGAAGAATTTCTCTAGCCTGAATCTTCTTGGAGGCTCAAGGTGACATTTACCTTCATCACATACAATGAGCTCATCGTTCCTGAATGCTTAATTGAACCATTATTATCACAGAATAAACTTTCGACTGTCTTTCAGGGCCACTCTCATCCATATTATTTATGGATGATCTTTGAATTTCTTAAATAAAAAGCTCCATCTAAGTAGGAAATATTCTACTTTAAAATGAGGCAAAAAGAAACACAACCTTGATTATGGTGTGTGAATCATCTTTAGTTCTTGCCCCAAGTGTTGCGCCAGTCTAGCTTCTCTATGTGTTGTTCTCTAAGGAAGAATTAGCCATAGTTACTGTTTTCACAGGCATTGCTTCTGTGCAGAAATCCTAGCCATTCATGCATGCTGAATCTTTTGAGATGAATTCCTCATTTCCTGCTTTTTGGGAGAAAGCCCATGATATGCCTCCAAGACTCTGAACTCAATGATGATTTCAAATAACTCCCCTCCAGGGTAGGAAGAAGCGCTGTTATACTCCAGCCTGAGTTTGCTGGGCAGTTTTATGAGAGTAAACTGATTTACAGTCACGGGGGGAGAAACGTCAATTTGGGGGAGTGTCGATTTCCCATTTATCACCATACTTCAGAGTCTTGTTGGTGGTTTTATTTTCAGATATCAAACAAGTCAGTTTGCCTTGTTAATGCTTTTTCTCAACTGACACGTTTTTCTGAATGAACAAAGGAGAGAGAGAGCAATGTGCATCAGATACTGGGTTCTCCTGTTTTAGCTACTTTGGGATGGCAACGCCACAGTGAGCAATGGGGAGGCTTTTGTGAGTAAGCCCGGGTGATCTCACTTTGACATCGAAGTCTTCCTCTTCTATGCCACCCGCCACCCAGTGATTTAAAAGGTCTTAGAGGCAGTTAGGACTGTCACACTAGAAGGAAGGTACCTGGGGAAATAGGTTTAAAAGTCATTTTATGGGCCTCCCTCATGATACAAGGGGTTAAGTCTCAGCACTATGACGCTATCCACAGCCACTCCTGGCCAGGGAGCTTCCCACACGGTGCAGCAGACCTCTCCTGCCTCGCCCGCTGCTCCCCTCAGCGGTGTATTTCCCCAGCCCTGACTGCCTGCCCCCCCCCCCCCCCATTTACTCTAACCCTTCCTATAATTGTGCTGGAGCCCTAAACTCACAGCCTGGGCTCACCAAATCAGTGTGCCTCACTTGACCTTTGACCTCTAACCTTTTGAAGTGATGTAGACTTTCAAGTGTTACAGGCCAATCTTGAGCTTTCAGATTTTTATGGGGACTTGCCTTGCTGGGTTTTATAGCTCTGAGCCTAAAACAGATAAGATGGTCATAAAATGCAAATGCAGTTGGAGAAAAGAAGGTGTTATTGACATGATGTCAGTAACAAATCACAGGATACAATTGCTCCATTTGCAATTGCACCTCTGTTGTTCCTGGGAGATGCAGGGTGAGGGTGGGGTCCCACTTTACCTCCTTGAAACCCTGCTGTGGAGCTGGGGAGCTGTGGGGCTGCCCCACCACGCCCCAGGGGACCTCCTGGGAAACTGCCCTCTGGGTTCTACTGTTGGCTCCAGTTAGCTGGTAAGTTCATGGAGGGGTGACTGCTCTGTCTTGTCCCTGCTGTTCAAGCCACCTGGCTCTCCCAGTGGCTTGGATTGTCCCCAAACACACAGGCATCACAGGGAGTCTGAGGTGCCTCAGCAGAGGGCCCGGCGCACCTCACAGGCGGCCGGGTGGGAGGCTTCTCGGAGCGTCTCCATCCCTTTGCTGCTTGGCCCCCTCTGTGCAAAGCGTTGCAGCGAAAGGCTCAGGGCCTTCCCTGGGAGCTGCTCCTTCCTCTTCCCCAGGCAGGTTCAGCCCCATCCCAAAGAAGGGACCCTGTCAATGGCCCTGGGGCCTTCCCAGTCCCACACACCTCCAGGGAGGGGCGCCCCTTCCCTCAGGGGCTGGCTGTGCCTGCTGGTGAAAAGACGTCACAGTTGACTGGCTCTGGACTCTGAGCCTTTTGGCAAAATATCTAGTTTTATCCATGGCAAGTGAGTGCTCTGGTTCCCAGGTGAAACTCAGGTGTAAGCCCCTGAGCCCCCAGATTTATGCCCTTGGGGGAATTGACACAGGGGAACTAATTTTTATCTTTGCCAGATAAGGCCTTTAGTAAGGCTCTACTGTCATGTACCCTGCCATGAAAAGAGAAAGCCAGTAATTGCCGTGTTGAAAGGTGTCGCTGAATTGAGTAGGTTTAAACTTTGTGGTTCTTATTTTTCTCAGTTCACTGGGACTGGCTGAAGACTTGCCAGAAACTGGTCCTGAGTTTGAGAACCGCTGTTCTATGAACCTTGTTCATTTAATCCAGGTATCTGGGATCTTCTTCCAGCTCAAAAGCTGTGGAACCCTATTCCCCACCTCTGCCTTCTCCCTGTTAGATACCTTTACAACGATTCGAAAATTATTTGTTGTCTGTTGGTTTCATATATGAATATCTAGTCTCTGCCAACCAGATTGTAAACAGAAGGCACTGGATAATTAATGAATTTTTTTCTATAATATATAGCCATATGCTGTTTAGAGGACTGTGGGCTGTGCGCGCGCACACACACACACACACACACACACACACACACACACGTGTGTGTGTATTTGAAGTCTGCTGGAATCCTCAATTTATATAGGTTCACAAATGAGAGATATGTGTTTTTAAAGAATTAAAAGAACTTCCTAAAATCAGAACACGAGCTTTAGCGTCGACTTCCCTGCATTTCCTAATGAGGCTGCAGAGATGAACTATCTGTTAGGCAGAGGTGACCCTGCATAGGAAGCATTGTCAAAGTCATCACTTCTGATGATTTAGTGAGAATGCAGGGAGTAGTTATAATGTAGGGAGTAGCTGTTTTTGAGGTTCTCCCACAGAACATCAGAATTGTTTTTCATTTTAGTATACTTTTCTATTTAGAAAATCATAAAGTGTTCCTTAGAGTGACAGTTGAACTTCAATATTTATGACTTTCTGATTGCTCTAGCAGCTCAGAAAAAAATAACGATGAGCCCTCAAATAAAATTTAAGTGAGAAAGATTAAAAATCAGAATTATGGACTTTTTGCATTTGAATAAATACTTTTTGCTGGATATTTTATAGGCTAGCCCTAGTTTCCCTATATTAAGTGCTTGAAAAAGCACTTAATTTTTTTCTCAAAAATATGTGAACAGATTTATTTTTGAAAATAAACCTTTTCAGGTCAGTAAAACGTTCCTCCAGCTGTTCCACTCTACTTTCACTATAAACCGAGACACACACCTGCAAATGAATGGTTCGGCTCGGGACACAGGTTGGGAATTATATGAGTGAGTGAGAAGGACAAAGGCAGAGCATTGTTAACTTTGGAACATTTTATGTTTTTATCTTTGGAATTTTTTAAATTTCTGATTTGTGATAAATGGTCAAAATTGTTCATTGACCTTTTTGTGGCTTCTTGTTTTTCTGAATGAGTTTTCAGATGCATATGTGTTAGTGACTAGCACTAAATTAAATCCTGTGTCCTAACCCAAGGTGCATCTCTATAATAACTTGGTGGCCTTCTGTTAGCTCTCTTTTCTTTTTTTTTAAATTTATATTTATTTATGCATACAAGATCTGGGGTGCAGGCCAGAGGTGTAGGGTGGTGAGAGGATTCACCAGAGACAGAGTGGGGAGCAGAACAGGCAGATCTACTGAAGTTCACTGCTGAGGGGAGCAGCAGGCGAGGCAGGAGAGGTCTGCTGCACCATGTGGGAATCTCCCTGGCTGGGGGTTGAACTCGTACTGCAGTGACTGCAGATAGCTTCATAGTCTTAGACTTAACCGCTTGTGCCACCAGGGAGGCCCCGAAAGTTTATTTCTATGATTACTTAGTGGAGTGTGTCATTAATATCTGACTAAATTTTTGAGGAAGGAAGGAAATATGATTATGTCCCTTCATGCAGTGTGCGGTGTACTTCGCTGCTATTTAATGTAACTGCCGTAAAGGAAGTCATGACTGTGCCTAAGTGGAAATGGACTATTGGCAAATAATCTCTGAAAGGAAGTGAGGAAGGCTCCTTCTTCCCTCAGAGAGACTCACTGTAAGTGAAAATCTTGTTCTTCATGAAACTGTTTAAGGAAGAGCTTACCCCTGTAGCATTTTCTTGTCTTAGTTTTTTGCTGGGTAATTAGTTCTTTCAGTAAATGTTGGTTGAGTGCCTGCCAAGCCTAGTTCTAGGTGCTGGGAGAAGAGCTTGCTATGTGGTACTGCTATCCTGTATCAGTCCTAGCTTACATGTGACCTAGCTTATATTTCAACATAACTTGTTTCGTGAGTTTATTGAGTTTCCTATCAAAGACTCACATAGATATATATTGTTGTCTAACAAGGAAGAGACCCAAAAGGAATAATTCAGGATTAGCATCCTAGGAAAATATTGTGGAAAAGGATGTGGTATAATGCACTTTTTCTAGATTTGCATCTGAGCAGTGGCAGAGGCAGCTGCTGGCAGGTAAAACTAACCTAACTGTGAAGAAAGTAGCGTGGAGAACAGGAAAATTGTCAGGATTGGTTGTAAAAGGGAATGTGTTCTTCCAAGGATGAATGGAAACACCTAAAAGGTAGAAAAGCATTCTTGCATTCTATGAAAAATGTTTTGTTCAAAACCATGTCTGAAACAATATCTTGGAGTTGGCTAATTTTGGAATTTTGAGGATGGAGGAAATATTACAGGCAGAGGTGCCCAGTTACAAACCAGAAGAAGGCAGACTTTGGCATCCCCTCCCCCATCCCCCACTTGCCCCATCTCCATCTTGCTCTGGGTAGGGAGAGGTACTTGACTTCCATTCCCAGACCCAGTCTTACACTCCTGCTCTGCTATCTGTCTTTCATGTGAGCGTGATCAAGCCATCTTCCTGATCCTCAGCTTTGTCATGTACAAAATAAAGGTCAGAATACCAACCTCAGGTTGGTGAAGAACAAATATGATGCATGTGAAAGTGCTTTGAAATAATGAATAACAGGAAGTAGCATCATAGTACTTCCTTAAGGAATGGGAATAAAACTCTCTAAATGCTAAAACCTGCTAAATGGAATGGCAATGGAGGAGTTTTGATTTCCATCGGGTGTTTCTGTCAGACTGCTTTAAATTATACCCTGTGTGAGGCCTCTTTGTCTTCAGAAAGTCATTATCAAAACCAACATATTCTGATCCCCAGTTACTCACTCTTGCCAGGCTGGTCCCAGATGGAACTTTATAAGGGACGTACTTCCTGTAGATATGACCAACTCTAGAACACGGAACGTCAAACATTTCTCCTCCACACATCCAAACCTAAAGAAGGGAAATTTAAAAGTACAACAAGAGAAAACAGTAAATTTCCCACAACAAAGGATTTATTATCAATGTCATAAAAATTCTCCAATTTCTTATAGTCTGTGAGTCAAACTAAATACAGTAGTTTGTATTTATTTATAAGTGCCTAACCAAAAAAGAAAACCACATTTTCAAAAAGTCTAGATCCATAAAAGTATAGAACCAGAATACTAGCTCAGTAAGATCTATTTTCCATGAACAGCATATTGGCAATTAAAAAAAAATTCTAATAGAATTTTGTCATAGGTCTTGCATTCAAATACTGTTTATATTTGTGTTGACAACCTTGTGAAATCATTCAAAGGAATAACATTGAAATTTCATTTTTAAAATATGAAAAGAAATTTCTAGAAAGGGCAAATGAGCATAGATATATGCATATTTTAAGTTACATCTAGATTCTGAAACTTAAAAATGATAATTGCATTCTAATTTCTCTCCATCCTCCAGACATAGAAAATAATTGGTTAGTGATGTCAGCTCAGGAAATATTAAACTCACGGTATGTGTTGAGATTCTGTGCTTATGTTTAGCAACAAAAATGGCCCCATTTTTGCAGGATGCCCCACTCAGAAACACACTTACTTACACTTTTATATAACAGACTATTTCCTATAAAAGGATTATTACCAAAACATAAATCCAGGCTTCATATATACTAGATTTTTAGCTATTTTATTTGGAAAAAAGGAGGAAAAGGGTTAGATACCATAGTGGTTGGTTTTACGTGACTGTACCACAGCGCTCAGATATTTGGTCAAACATTATTCTGATGTTTCTATAAGGGTGTTTTTTGGATAAGATTAACTTCAACTGGTGGACTTTCAGTAAGGAAGATTACCCTCCATAATGTGGTTGGACCTCAGCCAACCAGTTGAAGACCTGATTAGAAGTAAAACCTGACCTCTCCCAAGCAAGCAGGAATTCTGCCAGTAGACGCCTAAGAACTTGAACTACAGCTCTTGACATTGGGCTTCAGCCTGCTGGTCTTCTTTGCAGATTTTGAATTTCCTAATCCTTGACTATCATGTGAGCCAATTCCTTGAAATTTCTCTCTTTCCTTCTCTCCCCATCTCCTCTTGATTTTAATTCTCTGCAGAGTCCTGACTAAAACAGACATACAGCTTGTTTTAAAGTGTAATATTGAAAGAGAGAAAAAATGGTTTTTGTCCTAACTTACATTTTTTTCATGTAAATTCATAACTTACATCTTTTTTCACTCAGATGAATGACACCTCATGTGAGACTGGTTAACAAATAGTGATTGGGGTGAATGGAAGCCCAAGAGGAAGACAACTCAATGATTAAAAATAATAATTGCTCTAAATGAGTCAGGACTACTCATGGCATCAATTTCCACTTGAACTATTTATTCATGTTTTGGATCAGAACATCAGAAGTCTGCCTGGGTCATCTAAGTTTGGTAGGGACAGTGGAGATTCCAGGTCACAGAACTGGCATTGGGAAAGCTCGAGAGGCTTGAGCTATATGAGATTAAACATGACATGAGTGACTATAAAGACTCGCCCCAGAACATGTAAAAATCAACTGTCCCAGAGCAGGATTAGGAGTAGCATAAAACACACACCATTAGCATGCCATGGAGGGTTTAGTAAGGGTCCTGATCTATCTGCCCGAATTCTTATGCTAATTTCTGAGTACATGCTTTCTAGTCCCTTCTGAAGAGGGTTACTAATGTGGAAAAGGGATACAAACTGTGTTTTAGGAGAAATGATGGAAAGAACTCGAGATGTGTAGTTTTGATAAGGTAAAGTTCAGAGAAATCCTTTCCCATTATTGAAAAACCTAATAGTGGAGATTTTTCTATAGCGCCTCAAGGAGATAGAACTAGGATTTATAGATTAGAGCTATAAAGATTTCAACTCTGTGGAAGGCAGAACTTTCTAATAGATAGGATGATAGAAGTCGAAATGGGTTTCCTGCATTATTTGCTATGGTGAAATTGGTAGTAGATGACACTTTGGACACAAGTGGATAATGTTGGATGGACAGTTGACCTAGCTGATGTTTTAAGGTAATTCCAATAATGAGAGTTAACACTTACCAATGCTTACCATGCTCTTTTCCATTTAATACATTCAATGACAGAATTTACCATTTCTCCCATTATAAAGGGGGGAAAAGTTCATTTACAGAGACTGAGTAACTTGCCCAAAGCCATACTATTGGCCACCTCAGAAACAGATGTGCTGGACAGCCACATGCAAAAAAATGAAAGTAGACTACTACCTCACACCCTGCACAAAAACCAGCTCAAAATGGATAAAAGACCTAGACGTAAGACCTGAATCCATAAAATTTATAGAAGAAAATATAGGCAAAACTCTACATGACATACATCTCAGCAAAATCTTTAATGACACATCCCCCAAAGCGAAGGAAGTGAAGGACAAGATAAACAGGTGGAATTACATCAAAATAAAAAGCTTCTGTACAGCAAAAGAGACATTAACCAAAACTAACAGACACCCTACCAACTGGGAAAAGATCTTTGCACACAATACATCCAATAAAGGACTGATAACAAAAATTTACAAGGAACTCACACAACTCAACAAAAACAAAGCCAATAACCCAGTCAAAAAATGGGCAGAAGAGCTAAAAAGGCACTTCTCCAAAGAAGAAAAGCAAATGGCCAACAGATACATGAAAAAATGTTCAACATCACTTATAATCTGTGAGGATGGCACACATTAAAAATATAGGCAATAACAAATGCTGGAAAGCATGTGGAGAAAAAGGAACTCTTCTGCACTGCTGGTGGGAATGTGAACTGGTCCAACCACTATGGAAAGCTGTATGGCGATTCCTCAAACTGCTCAACATGGAGCTTCCATACAACCCAGCAATACCACTTTTGGGAATCTACCCAAAGGACACAAAAACACTAATCCAAAAGGATACATGCACCCGTATGTTCATTGCGGCACTGTTCACAATAGCAAAGGTGTGGAAGCCACCCAGATGTCCAAAAATAGATGATTGGATCAAGAAGATGTGGTACATATACACAATGGAATACTATTCAACATTCAAAGAAGATAAACATGCAATTTGCAGCGACATGGATGGAATTAGAGGGAATCATACTCAGTGAAATAAGACAGAAAGAAAAAGAAAAACATCGAATGGTTTCACTTATAACAGGACTATAGGGAAACCAAATAGGAGAGAGACACTTGGGGAGTGGGGTGGGGGAAGGGGGAGGATAAGGGCACAAAATGGAGTAGAGAAGGACACAAGGGGCCACGGAGAAGGATCACGGGCGAATTGGTGGTGGGTTACGCAAGGGGAATACAAAATGTAAAAGATATAAATAACAATAAAATATACATATATATATTTAAAAAAAAAGAAACAGAGATGCGAATGTCCAGTGTTTATGCTTAGTTAACAGTCTAGCTACAGTCAGCCAGCCTTGTCTGGAAAGGGCCAGGTAGCTAATACTTTAAGCCTTGTAGTTTGTATGACCTCTCTTGCAACCAGGCAACTCTGCTAAGGAAAAGACATGGGTGTATTTCTATAAAATTTGCAAATAAACAGGCAGGAGGCTTCAGCCACTGACCACTCTGCTTTAAAGTACATAGTCTTTAAAAACACTGGTATTTAGTGAGTCAAAGATGATAGTATAGATGGGAGATAGTATTTTCCAAAACCGGACACCAGAATACTGCCCATTGCACAGACTCTCTTATAATGTGATCTTGGTATCCTCCCTTTAAGATCTGGCCTGTGTCCTGTCTCCTCGAATTTGGATGTGCTGATGAATTCTTAGATCAGAAGAGTACAAAGGAAGTGACGGAGGTTAGTTCTAAAAGGCAATGTAGCTTATGACCGTCCATGGGGCAGTCAGTTTTATAATACTGAGCTGCCATATGAGTTGTTTGTGCCATTGTGAGAAAGTCTCAGTCACATGAGAAGCCACATTGGCTGCTTGGGTCAACAGCCTCAGTGTTTTTAACTGACAACCAGCTGCAACTATTAGACATGTCTGGGAAAATTCCTCTAAATGAGTCCAGGTTCTAGGTGTTGAGTCACCCCTAGTTGAAGCCCCATATATCATGAAGAAGAAATGAGCTATCCCTTTGTGGGTTCCTGAGTTTGGAACCTATGGAGTCTATGAGCTTAATTGTTGTTTTATGCTGCTAGGTTTTGGGGTGCTTTGCTATGCAGCAATGTTAACTGGAGCTACACATTTGCCAATCCATGATAAAGGTGAACTGCTAGTGCAGAGAACCAAAATATATTGCTCACCCCCAGATTTGATCTTATTCTATGTTGGGAGAGACAGTGCTGGGACTCACCAATTTCCATGCTCACTTCTTCCTGGGCATACTGCCAGGCTGTAATTTCCAGCTCTTTTGTACAGCCATGCATTGCTTAACGATGGAGATATATTCAGAGAATGCATCATTAGGCAATTTCATTATTGTGCGAATGTCATAGAGTGTAATTACTCTGCCTTAGGTGTACCCTACTCCACAACGAGGCTATGTGGCATAGCCTATCGGGACTGTATGTTGGATATGTGGTCTGTCATTGACTCAAACATCCTCAGGCCTGGTATGATGATTAAATGGTGCTCTGTGACTATTTCTTGCCAGTCGAATGTGAAGGAAGTGATGTGCATTAACTCTGTGCCAAAAGAGTTAAGAGTGGGATTCCTTTTCTACCTTCTTCATGATTTCTTTTTGCCCTCAGAGCCTGACTAGTTAAAGAAGATCCAAAGGGGGTCTTTGTCCCCAGAAGATGGTAGCATCACTAAATGGATGGGTCTTGGGTCTCTGAAAAATGTGTTTGGATGAACACATGCTCCTCCTCCCAAAAGAGGCCAAAAGTGTGACAAAGTGGGCCAAAGTGTGACAGAAACAGTAGAGAAACTATGATGCGATGTTACCAAGATTAGTCTCTTCTGATATATCAAATCTAGGAAATGTAGTTGTTTGGAAGACTATTTCCTTTTATTATTTCTGCATTTAAAACAGGTAAAGTAGTTGGACAACAAGTGAAGAAATGAGAAATGGGAGGCCAGGGAATGTTAGGCTTTCCCTGCGTAACTAAGGTGAATTTCTGTTGATCGAAGATAAGCAAGTGCCCAGGCAGATCTTGTGATCTGCAAATAGGAGAGGGTAGTTTGTTGGCACCGGCATGAAAAGGTGACCATCCTGCTCTCCTGGTGCAATGGCCAGTCTCTCCTGCAGGATGGGATGGTGACAAATGAGGGTAAGATGTGAGACCAAGGTCTGGGGCAATGCCTGACATTCCTTGATCTTAATCTATTTTTTTGATTCACATCATATTGAAGAATATTTAGAAAATAGGCAGAAGTGGAGTCACTAAATACTTATTAGTTTGTCAGGGTGAGAACTGCACAATAGAAACAACTGAACAATAGAGAGTTAAAGAAATCGTCATTGCCTTCCTTTCTATGACATGGCAAAACAGTCTAATTGGGTCACAGAAATGGAGTTCTAGCTAATCTTCAGATACTTGCTCTAATGCAAATGCAGTTTTTAAAGATCTCTGCCTCAGTTTCCTATTGGGATATAATAACTTACCATAAAGTTAATAGCTTTAAACAATATGTGCTTGTCTGATAATTCTGTGGGTCAGAAGTCTGGGGGCTCAGCTGGTTCCCCTAACTAGAATCTCACAAGGTGAAGTTTATGTGACTGCAGGCTGGACTTTTTTTCTGGAGTCTTTGGGAAAGAATCTGCATGCCAGCACATATAGATTGTTGGCAGAATTTAGTTCCTGAAGTTGTAGAACTGGGGTTCCCAATTTCTTGCTAGCCAATGGCTGAGAGGTCCTTCTCACCACACAATTGTTAGCTTCCCTGACAATCCTTTTGATGCTTTACAACTCTATGGCTTCTTGTGCTTCATGGCTTATGGCTGCTTATGGAGAAAATTCTGGCACAGAGAGCTCCTGTGAGCAGGTTGGGCCCACTGAGGACATCATCCTATCTTGAAGTGAACTGATTAGTAACCTTAATTACATTTGCTAAATCTCTTCTGCATGTTATGTAACAATCATAGGAGTAGACCAAGCAAGAGGGTCCTCTTAGAATTCCATTTTTCACATTCACATTTTTAAAATTTTATGTCTTCTCTCAGTAATGTACTCCTAATTCTTAAACTTCTCATCAGAAATTTCTTTAGAGTTAAATCAAATTCAGGAAACTTCTATCCAGATTTTTTAATGCTAAATTTAGTGTTAAAAAACAAAACAGAAAAACCACAGGAACCTAGCACTTGTTTCTCTGCATTGCTCACGTGATCACATAACATCACCAATGTGGGGTGTTATACCTCTGCTTAAAGTCTTTCAGTAGTGTTCCACTGCTGTTAAGGGAAGTAAATCTCCGAAATGTTGCCAAGACCTGCGTGTTCTGGCCTGTGCTTACATGTCTCTAGATGACTCCCCCCACCTTTATACCATCCACCCTCTCTAGGCTATTCTTTTCTTAATTCCTTAGAAAGCATCGAAATCCTTTCTTTA
This sequence comes from Scalopus aquaticus, assembly GCA_004024925.1. Classification (NCBI taxonomy): domain Eukaryota; kingdom Metazoa; phylum Chordata; class Mammalia; order Eulipotyphla; family Talpidae; genus Scalopus; species Scalopus aquaticus. The sequence continues at coordinate 6,014 of PVIJ01017567.1, read as the reverse complement.
GGTCTTGCTGGTAGACATTGTAATGTCTAAAGAGAATTTCTTCCTTCCCTCTTCCTTCCTTCCCCTCTTTCCTGTTCATTTTTCACATTTCAGCTTCACCACCACCACTGAGGCCCTGGTTGATTTAGGCTTGCATTTGATATTCCTGTTCCACCCATTACTTCTCTTTCACTTAAGCATTAGTTGGGTCAGTAAAGGCCTAGCAGGCATTCACTCTACACCAGCAAAGGCCTAGCGAGCATTCACTCTACACACTCTACACCAGGTGCTGTTCGTCATTCCAGAGCTGCACTGTGTGACCTGTTCAAAGTTCTGAACACACGGAGATTCTTTTTTTTAAGATTTATTTATTTATGCATAAAGGCTGGGGTACAGGCCAGAGGTATGGGGCAGTAAGAAGGTTCACCAGAGACAGAGTGGGGAGCAGAATAGGCAGATGGACAGAAATACACTGCTGAGGGGAGCAGCAGGCGAGGCAGGAGGGGTCTGCCATGCCATATGGGGAATCTCCCTGGCTGGGCGTCAAACTCACGTCACCACTGCCGACAGCTCCACATCGCAACGCTTAACCGCTGCGCCACCAGGGAGGCCCACACATGGAGATTCTTTTCAGGTGAAGACAGAACATATGATGGGCATAATTTTTTTTCTTTTTTTTTTAAAGATTTATTTATGCGTACAAGAACTGGGGTGTAGGCCAGAGGTGTGGGGGGCAGTAAGAGGATTCACCAGAGATGCAGTGGGGAGGAGAACAGGCAGATTGACTGAAATACACTGCTGAGGGGAGCAGCGGGCGAGATAGGAGAGGTCTGCTGCACCACGTGGGAAGGTCCCTGACCAGGGATCGAACTCGTGCTGTAGTGGCTGTGGATAGCTTAATAGGCTGAGAATTAACCCGTTGCGCTACCAGGGGGGCCCTGGATGGGCATAATTAAGTGATTTGTTCATGTTTGTGGGATGACTTGCTTAGTGTTTATCTCTGCTCACCAGACTAAAAGTTCAATGACGATTTTAGTCATTACTGTATTTCCTGCAACCATTGAAGGGTTTAACACATTATAGATGCTCAGTAAATATTAGTTGAATAGTTGAGAATCACCGCCTCTTGTTTGAATATTACTTGTGTTCCAACTTATGTAGGTACCTATGTAGGCCTCTCTAATTTAGTGTTGCTTCTTACAATTTCAGGGCATATCTGCTTTTCACCCTGACGTACCAAGGTGATTATCCCTAATCACAGTGTTTTTATTTCTATACCTTGTAGATCACTGCACACTTCTTTATTTTTTTTCAGTCTTCCAACAACAATGCTTTGAGTAGAAATGCTCATATCCTGATATTAGAGATGTTTACGTAACAATGTGAGAAGATGGTTCTTCAGGGAAACACATTTGTTGTGGCATTTCTCAAATCCTATATTTGATCCAAAAGATATAGTTAACACTTTGTGGTCCGCTCACGTATTAATACGTGTTCATCTAGTCTCCGGTTTTTCACGCCACGGCGGATTTATTTGAAACTATTAGGAGCTATTTCTTTGTACGTACTCAGTCTAGAAGCTTTACACATTGTTTTGGTGAAAGTGTAAGGTGTTTTATGAGAGATATTACAGTTTTTTTTAATATACAGTAGTTCAGGAGTTGTGTGTGTTTTATTGAATGCTTATACCATTCACGCGGTGGCACAGAAAATGGCCGGCCCCAAGGGCTGGTAAATTTAAAGGGCACCAGCACACAAAGTGTTAACATTTTTAAAAGACATTTCCTGGTAGTAAAATGTGATACTATTCTTAAAAAAAAAAAAAGTCTGAGGCATTGTTGTACTTAAGTATCTAATTCTCAGCGAAATGTTTTAGATTTACAAACAATATGTCTTCTTTTGACAACACAAATATTCTAAAGCAATGTTATTTTACCCATGAATGAGCAAAGAGCATTCTTTTTTCATAATGTAGTTCAAATTGACTGAATAATTGAATGCTTGCCTTATTTTTTTAATCACTTTTCAATATCAGCCTCAAACTAGAATTTAGACTTAGAGAATGTTAAATTGAATGGAATCATGCAATTATATCGGTCACACAGAATACAAAATTAGTTTCAGTAAGAAACTGATTGTCAGGAGGATATTAAGGGGACATTATTATCAAGTATAATATGAAGCATAGTGTGCTATAGGGAAATGGTGATCAAATTCTCGAAAAAATTGTCCTAATGCATTCAGTTCCAAACCACTCCATCTGCTGTCTCATCTCCTGTTGACCCCTCTCTCCGCCTCAGCCCATCCTGGCTTCTTTTCCTTTCCTCCAGCGTACCAGCAATGTCCCATCTTTGGGTATCTGGCCTGGCTGTTCCCTCAGTCTGAATTTCTTCAAGAAATCCCCATGACTAACTCCCTCATCTCCTTCAAGTCTTAGCCCCAAATCCTCTTGTCCCAAACACCCCGTTATCCCATACATCAGTCTCATCACCTGCTCTGTCTCTGTTTTCACAGCACTTACCACCTTTGACTCAGTAGACGCCTTAGTCATTTATTTTTTGAAGTTTATTTTTTGTGTGTTTTTGTCTTCAAGAATTTTATTGGTTTGCCATTTTTTTTTTACAAAGATATGTAAGCATGGTTGGGGGCAGTTTTACTGTCACATGCTTCACTGCCACCCCACTAAGGCTGCAGTGCCTCAGCCCTCCCCGCTTCTGCTCCCCATCTCACACCCAGTGGTAGTCACCATAGCTTCACAGAGTCTAAGAGTTATTTTGTTGTGTTTTGTTTTTTTTTTAAAGATTTATTTATTTATGCATACAAGACAGGGCGTAGGCCAGAGGTTGCTGTGTGTGTGTGTGAAAGGGTTCACCAGAGACAGAATGGGGAGCCAGAATAGGTGTATCTACTGAAATAGACTGCAGCGGGCGAGACAGGAGAGGTCTGCTGCGCCATGTGGGAAGCTCCCTGGCTGGGGATCGAACTCGTGCTGCAGTGGCTGTGGATAGCTTCATAGTGCTGAGACTTAACCCGTTGTGCCACCAGGGAGGCCTTGCTGTGTGTGTGTGTGTGTGTGCGCGCGTGTGTGTGTGTGTGTGTATGTGTGTTTTAAAGATTTATTTATTTATGCATACAAGAGCTGGGGTACAGGCCAGGGCTGTGGGGGGTGAGAGGTTCATCAGAGATAGTGGGGAGCAGAACAGGAGAATCTACTGAAATACACTGCTGAGGGGAGCAGCAGGCTAGACAGGAGATGTCTGTGCAATATGTGTGTTAGTTCCCCTGGCCGGGTATTGAACTTGTGCTGCAGTGGCTACCTATAGCTTCATAGTGCTGAGACTTAACCCCTTGTGCCACCAGGGAGGCCCTATTTTTATTGTGTTTTTCTAGTTTTTTTTTCTTTGGTTGTTTGTATTCCACAAACGAGGGAAACTATACGGTAGTTGCTTTTTCCTTTCTGACTTATCTCCCTGAACATCCTCACCTCAATATCCCTCTGTTATTATTTCAAAGGTGCTATTTCATGTTGTTTGAATAACTGAGTTATATTCTATTGAGAATATATTTGACAACTTCTTTATTCAGTCATCTAATAACTTTTGTTATTTGTCTGCCTCTGTCCTCCACGAAGCCAGGGTTTTTGTGTCTTTGATTAAGTGATGTACCTTTAACATTTAGGACAACGCCTGACATATTGTTGGTGCACTATAGGTATTGGTGAATGAATGAATAAATTACTGTTTTATTAATATAAAGTAGATTAATCCCAGACAATTGAATTATTTAATAATGATAACCCACCGTTTTGCTGCCATTAAAAGCTGTGTCTTCTAGAAGATGCAAATATAAATTTCAGGGTAAAAAAATCTGTCTTGAGCTTATTTTCTTTTGTTACTGGTTTATTATAAAAGAAAGGAAATGATTTATGTTAAAAATGTAGCACAGTATATACAAGTAAGTAATGAAATTTCTGGGACTGCAGTTAACCTTTCCACTGCATGGTGTAACCTGGATAGGTTAAGTTTGAAAATCTTCGTAATACTAGATAATGAATCACTTTGCCATCTACCTAGAAATTAAAGTATTAATTGTATACCTAAAATCTTTGGCATATAGATATTGAAAAGGGCCATGTCTGTCACTAAACTACTTTTCTGAACTAGATGTATGAAAAGCTTTACTTTTTTGGTATGATTTGATCTAAAATGGGTAAAAATTGGAAAGTACACCCACACACAACATTTCTTTGGTTTATTCTTAGAAACCTAGGTTTTGAGGTTGTTCTTTGAGATCAAGAAAAGGGAAAGAACAGCTCATTTTAACCTTTTTGACTTCCCTTTCTATTTGTTGAATGAAATGTAATAAAAGTAGAAATTGGAAAATGTAGTTTCAGTCTTTAATGAGGATCAGGTGGTTTCAGGGGAAAAGCTCTAGTTTCTTTAGCCATCTGCTTAGGAAGTTTTCAAAGTAAGAATGTTCTGTCAGTATTAAAAGAATCATGCCCAAGATAGTTTGCATTTACTGAACTTCAAGAGCTGTGGGTCAGGTAGGAGAGCTGCAGAAGTACCTTGTTGAGAAAGTGACACTGTTAAGATTCAGTGTTCATATTTAAAGTAACTGAACAGTCTTAAAACTAGTGATTATGGTGGAAACAGATTTATTGCCTATTGGTTTATTGAAAACATTAATTTTAGGGAGAAAGAATGGATTTGAACATCTTAAGAGTGTTTCTTTGAGTGCAGCGTTATGATTAAGGACATAATCCCGTATTTCCCTTCGTTCATGATGAAACCCTGAGAAAGGATTTCAATATTGTAGGGCCTCGGTTGGGGCTTCCCCCCTAACTCTACCCCTTTAGAGGGGTGAAATACCCCTGGTGCTGAAATAGAAAATGAGAGCATGGGGGATTTCAGGGGCCATATCTGAGGGCTGGAAGGAGAATCTGTTGGAGGGGATGAAATTGCCAGAGAGGCAGAGAGGAGATTCTCAGAAAAAGGGTGTTAAAAGTATTGGGGACTCTTTTTCGGGCCTCCCAGAGGCTCAGTCATTTCCTTGAGGTTTTTAGTCGATTTATGTGTGCATCTTCTCCAGTTTCCCCCTTTTTTGGGCTCAATATTTTATTTTTGCATAGAAGAACTGGGGTGCAGGCCGGAGGTGTGGGGAAGTGAGAGGATTCATGAGGGGCAGAGCAGGGGGCAGAACTGGTGGTTCTACTGAAACTCACTGCTGAGGGGAGCAGTGGGCAAGGCAGGAGAGGTCTGCTGCGCTGTGCAGGTCAGCTCCCGGGCCGGGGATCGAACTCAGGCTGTAGCCGTGCTAGCGCTGAGACTTATCCCGTAGGTCACCAGGGAGGCCCCAGTTTCCCTTTCTTTTGAGCTCAAACTGAATTTGGATTTCTGTCTCTTAGTAAATCAAAGAATCCAGATAAAAGGTCCCTCCTTTTGAACTGTGAGGGTTTGGTATCTGGGAGCACCCAGAGAACATGTCCTTAGAAACAGTCGTACCCCTCAAAAGCTACTCAGGTGAATCCATTACAACAAAGCTTTGGAGAAGCAAAGGGTTTTCTAAGCTTCCGATGATAAGCAATTACTTTTTAAAAAGCAATATTCAGTAAGAAGAGATTTCATCAAAGTAAACAATGTGAAGACTCTTCAAAGTTCATCATGCTGTTTACAGGTTCTTTTTATTTTAAGAAGTGGATAGACTTCCGTGACAAGGAAGAGTGGAATGAAGCTTTAGGACTGGGGTTCAAATTGGACAGGTCACTACCTTTTCCTGAGTCTGATTTTCATCTCCTGTAAAGATGGAGTAAAGTTCTTCCTAGGGTGGTCGTAAGCACTAAATGCCTTTCTGTGGCACACAGTAGGCACTCAAGAATGCTGATCCTTTGATATGGTCTACCTAGTGGACCACCTTTATTCTGGCATGTTGTGGTCTGTGGGGTGGAAGTTGTGTGTCCACATTTTGGTCTCGATGAGAGGGCTCAGGGTCTGTGAAATTGCATGTGTCGGGGAGGTGGGATTGTGTTCTTCACT
>PVIJ01017566.1:0-29013 GCA_004024925.1 Scalopus aquaticus | reverse complement strand
TCCCTTTCCCTTTCCCTTTCCCTTTCCCTTTCCCTTTCCCTTTCCCTTTCCCTTTCCCTTTCCCTTTCCCTTTCCCTTTCCCTTTCCCTTTCTTTTTTGAGAGAGAGGTGCTCAGTGAACACTCACCAAAAATTTAATTGTCTAGAACCTGACGGTCTCATGTAGGTTTGTTCATTTTTCCATTTCCTTCAGCTTAGTAAATGCTATCTCGTTCCTTAAGCCAGAAGCTTAAGTGTCCTGCTTATTTTTCCTTCGTCCCTTATGTTCATTCACTCCTTCAGTACTAAATCTTAGATTTATTCATTGACTTTTATTTTTATCACTTTTACAGTTTACTAACCCCAGAACATGTCTTGCCTGGTTTATTGCTTTCTTCTTAACTTGGTCTTCCCAAATCCTCAGCTGCAGATAGAGATAATTTTTATTAAATCTGAAATTCCCTAGTAACTGGTACCTCATTCTGGTGACATAATTTCCACAATGTTTTGTGATTTTTATGTGTGCTCTTTTTTTTTTTTTTTTTTTTTAGCATATCAGAAACATTGGCTCTTGTTACAGGCTCATTTAGAGCAGCCTTTCCTAAGGATGATTTCTCTTTTCTCTGCATTTATTTTATTTGGAGACTAAGCTTCAACACATTGTTTAATTCATTGATTCTCAAAGTGTGGTTCACAGGCCAGGGACATGACATGGGAATTGATGCAAATGCAGAGTTAGATCCCCCTTCCCAGATCATCCGACTCAAACTCTGTGATGAGTAGGTTCTAGTAATTGTATTTTAATAAGCCTTCTCTGTCAGCTATTTTCTATAACTGGTAAATATTTTAGGCTTCGTGGGTAGTCATTGGAACAGCTATTCAGCTCTGCTGTTGTAGTGCAAAAGTTGCTATAGATAGCACATAAATATGTGGGTATAGGTTTCTTTCAGTAAAATTTTATTTACAGAAGCAAGTGGTGGACCAAGTTTAGCTATAGTTTATGGACTCTTGCTTTTAAGCAGTTCAGATGCACCCTGAAGTTTTGAGGGCCACTGCCTTAGTAGAAGCTACAGTGTCCTTTAGGCACAGTTCTTCCTTGATTTGTAGAATTTTTATGCTATGCTATTTTCCTGTATTTTTCATAAATTCACCTCTCTGTCAAGCTATCCTATTAACATGTGAAGGACTGAAATTTGTATCTGAGTGTCTTCTTTCTTTATACTTTTTGTTTTCTGCCCCACACATTGGTTTTTATAGCCATTTCCTCTAGGTTTTTTTTTCCTGTGGAGGGAGATGAGAATAATGAGCTCAGGATATGTTAAAAGGCACCTTTATTCAGACAACTCTAACTCTCCTTTGCCCTTCTGAGTTGAAACTCCTCACCCCCAGGATACTTTTATCTTTTAGACATTATTTAACTCAGACCTGAACTCAGTCTATTACTTCATGCCTGACTCTCTTTTGCTATTGTCTGATCTTTACTATTTCTCCTTAGTCTCTATGATACTATAAAATTTTCAACTTTCTTCACTTGGGACTTAGTTAGTCAGTAATACTTGTATCCTTTCTCTATAATAACTTGCTTAGAAATCACTGGCTATTTTATGTTGTTCTTTTATGATCTCCTTCAGCTTTTATGTAGTTTATGTTCACAGTATTGTTTCTCAGTCATTCCTTTATGATTCTATCTATACTTCTCAGTCAAATTCTGGACCCTGACTTGTTCCAGGAAATTCATTTATATTTTGCTCTCTGAGATCTTACATGTTTCTCTATATCGTGAGTTCTATTCCTTTTTTTAAAATCTAGAAATAGCTAAAAATCTCTGTTTTCTAATACTTACCTTGGTAGCAGTTTTATGTCCGGATACTTCTCTTTCCTTTTTATATTTTTGTGATCTTCACATTTTCATTCTCATATTGTCCAGACTGACTTAAGAAATGCCCTCTCTCTTAAGGAAAGATCTCTTCTAGCTTTATTAGTCTACCTTTCTTTTGTTTTCATTCTTACATTTCTTTTGTACTGAAAGTACACTGCAATTCCACCTTGATCTCCTGAGCAGATGAGATTCCAAGACTTCTAAATATACACCTTTTTGATTATCTTCTTAACCTTCATAAATGCAGATTAACTCAAGATAGCATTTTCATTACATTAAGGACTCTCTTCATTTGGTTCTTTAATCAAATGCTGCTATTTTTTCTGTAAGTGAAGCCACAGTTTGAGTATTAGGAATTTAAAGCTTGAGAACTTAAGTAGTTAATAAACCAGAGCCAGCTTAAGACCATGCCAGGTACAAGCTGTGAATGTGCCTAGATCCTTTCAGTGGTGCTACCCACTGGGTTAAGTTCAAGACTGTATCACCTTGTAGCATATCTCAAAACATTCCAGACCTTTTCCCCTTTCTAATTGCCACAGCTAACCATACTAAGCAATTTAAATTTCTTGGCTTTGTTGGGCTGCTTTAGTGGTCAGTGTTTTAAATCATATAGTCAAGATAGCAAAATTTGTTTCATTTAAAAATATGCCCTTGAACTTTTATCAAAATAATCCTTTACTTTAAAATATATTTAATTGTGAAAACTTCTAAGTTTATTATTGGAACCCCTTCTGACATAAATTTGGAGTTTATGACAAACTCTAGGACTTCCTGGGGCATAAGGAAAGTTACAGGTTTGGGTGTTTAAAAAGGAAAATTTCCATGGTTCGGTAACTTAACTTTTAGCAGGCATTCTTGAGGGATAGCACTGCTAAATATAAGTTGCAATTACTGGGTCCTCCCTGGTGGTGCAGGGGTTAAAGTCTAAGCACTATCAGGCTATCACCAGCCAGCCACTGCTGCAGAGTTTGATCCCCAACCAGGGAGCTGACCCATGTGGCACAGCACAACTCTCCTGTCTCACCTAGTGCTCCCCTCAGCAGTATATTTCAGTAGACCGGCCTGTTCTGCTCCCGGCTCTGTCTCTGGTGAATCATCTCACCACCTGCATCTCTGGCCTACACCCCAGTTCTTGTATGCATAAAAAAAATAAAAATATGTCTTAAAAAAATAACTTGCAATTACTTTTTATGTGGTTTCATTTGTGGTTGTGCACTTGTTTTCCACCATCATATTTTTGAGCCACCCTCTAGCATTATAGCAAACCAGTGACCTGCTTTTCCAGTGGCACTTTGTAATGCTCTTTAGCCCTTAGTTTCTAGAATTAATTGACATTAAATATTTTCCTTGCTCTTAACAGTTGTATATATTTTCTGTTACTACAGCAATATGATATTTTGAATTTTACTTAGAGTTGAACTTTGAAGTAGCTATCCTAGAGCACAATACTTGGACTGTGTCAGAGACTTGCACTGCTTTGTTGGAAAACAGGGCCACAGATTGTAAAATGTGAAGGGGATGTTTCAGCATCAGGCTTCTATATTGTGGTCTGCATGACACTCTTGTCATCACCGTTAATTAGTTTAGCGTATCCTAGAAAATTTCTGCTATTGGTAAACCTCAAACTTAGAGGAAGCCATTCCCTCTCTGAGCTTGGAACCCCCTCCTTTAAGATAAAAGTATGTTATTTGTAGGAATGTATCTTAGAAAGGTAGGCAATTATGTCAAGTTTGAAGAATCTGAAACTTGAATATTATCATTTATAGTTTTCTTAATAGCATCTCATAGTCATCTAAGAATATTATTTACATTTGCTTGATTCTGTTTTGTCAACTCTCATAAATATTACTTAATAGGTTCAAGGAAAGGACCCTTCAGTGGACATCACCCAGGACCTTGTCGATGAATCTGAAGAAGAGCGTTTTGATGATATGTCATCACCAGGTTTAGAATTGCCATCTTGTGAATTAAGTCGCCTTGAGGAAATTGCAGAACTTGTGGCATCGTCTTTACCTTCCCCGCTTCGGCGTGAAAAACTTGCACTAGCACTGGAAAATGAGGGTTATATTAAAAAGCTCCTAGAGCTTTTTCATGTGTGTGAGGATTTGGAAAATATTGAAGGACTGCACCACTTGTATGAAATTATCAAAGGCATCTTCCTCTTGAATCGAACTGCTCTTTTTGAAGTTATGTTCTCTGAGGAATGTATAATGGACGTCATTGGATGCTTAGAATATGACCCTGCTTTATCACAACCACGAAAACACAGGGAATTCCTAACAAAAACAGCTAAGTTCAAAGAAGTGATTCCCATTTCAGATCCTGAGCTAAAACAAAAAATTCATCAAACATACAGAGTTCAGTATATACAAGATATGGTTCTACCTACCCCTTCAGTCTTTGAAGAAAATATGTTGTCAACACTTCACTCCTTTATTTTTTTCAACAAGGTAGAAATTGTTGGTATGTTACAGGTGAGTTAGATTATTCTTTTTTCCTACTTAAAAAGATTCCCACATGATACCATAAACCATTAAAGTTGCCTTTAGCAGAAATAATTTTGTTTCTTTCAAATGCCTAAATTGAGTTTTGATTTTGTGTGAAGGCATACATTTTGGTGGTATTACAAGAGATTACAATATATAAAACGATGACACCAGAGGTGGTATTTGGGTTAGGGAAGATGTGATGAAGTCGAATTTGAAGAAATTATAAAGGAATGATCATAATGAAGTGACTAGATGTAGGAATTTAGAGATATTTATCTATTGGTTATGAATAAAATAGAATAAATTAGAAGAATAAAAAATTAGGGACGCCAAGAAATATGTCATTAAAATAGAGACTTTATAAAAATATATAGTATTACAGTATATACTGATGATCCAGTTTTAGGGTCAGGGGAATATGGCAGATGCTGGCGAATTATAGCTGCGTATCTCTGACCTACAGAGACATAATGGATGAGAGTATGGGGAATTCCACCTAACACCTAATGGCTGTGTGACTGGGGTAACTCTCTTAACCTCTTAATGCCTCAGTTTCCATGATTATATTAGTACCTACCCTCTAAGGTCATTTGAAGATTAAGTAGGATCATGTGTATAAATGCACTGAGCATGATATAAGACTCTTAAGCATTATTTTGAAGTATATTAATAATTGCTTATTAGGAGCTCCCTGGTGACACAAGGGGTTAAGTCTCAGCCTATGAAGTTATCTGCAGCCACTAAAGCATGAGTTCGATCCTGGGCCAGGGAACTACCCACATGATGCAGCAGACCTCTCCTGTCTCTCCCGCTGCTCCCCTCAGCAGTGTATTTCAGTCAATCTGCCTGTTCTGCTCCCCATTCTGTCTCTGGTGAATCTTCTCTCTCACACACACCCCCAACACACACCTCTGGCTTACACCCCAGCTCTTGTATGCATAAATAAATCTTAAAAAAAAAAAGATTGCTTATTAAACTCTACATTTTCTTTTTATAGTATGCCCAATCTCAGCTCCAATATTACGGGCTTGCTTGCATTAGACTTGCCTAGGTTACAGTTACTATCTTCTTCCCAAAACACAGAATCAAACTCTAGTGAGCTGGCCAGTAATCTTTATTTGTAACCGCCACAAAGTTAGCAAATCTTTCTCTGTATTACCCCATAGTGTATGAATCTTACCTGACTGAAACAGAAGTTGGCATAGTGCAAATAAATATCTGTGAGTCACACAACTTCCATTTTTGTTTCTTTGATACCCATGATATTTTAAGAATAACAGATATGTGATACGACTTGAAAAATACAAGACCTTACCTCAGATTTACAAATAATTATTTGAAACCTGGATTTGCTAAAGAAAGGCAAATGTCAGTTAAAGCTGCTGGTAGCACATATTACAAATAAGCAGTGGGTTTAATTTTCGTGTCTGTTCCTTTGTAGAGAATGACTAGTTTCAGTGTCCTTGCCTTTGTCATCATAAAAATAGAAGTATGGATTCAGATAGAAAAGTCAGTTTTACCAAAACTGCTTTCCTGGAGCTAGTTCCAGTTCATGCTGACAAATTTGATGTTTTCCATTCATTTAAAACAGACATGTAAACAAATAATATAGGCAATAGTCTGGTAAGTACAATAGTAATCCTCAGTATAATGTAGTGTATTGTAATTAATAATGGAGAAAGAAGAGTTCTGTACTGGTTCCCATTTGTTTTCTGGTCACAGGGCACAGGCTTTGCATATGTAGCAGAGCCTCTGTTCTGGACCGATTTTGAGTCCTGGTTACCTTGGATACTGCTAGAGTAGTATCCTTGAGACGTACTACTACCAGAGTCCAGTAGTACTCTGCTTTGTTATGCAGAGATTTGTCACTTCTGTGTTTTTTCTTCATGCCCGCAAATGCCAGTTTTACTCATTAAGTATGAAACATTTCAAGTTGTTCATTCTGTGTTTTCCTACAATATTTTCTGTAAAATGCTGGTTGCCACTTCAGTAGTTATGTCTGTTTCTCTTGATGGTGAGCACTTACATCAAAAGTACTACTGTGAAAGTCTTAAAACTTTGCAAGGTGTGACTGAGGTATAATTTGACACAGTCTCTTACTGCCTTGTGTAATTATACCCTCCACTTACCATTAACGACTTCCTGTGTAATACTGCTAAACATTCTCTCTTCTTTTGCATCCCCAAATGCAGTAGTCAGGGAATCTTTTTTAATCATTTAATTTTCAGTTGGTGGAATATATCTGGGTTCTCTCTTGAAATTACATGCCATTTGAGGTGAGGCCTGTTTGTACATTTTAGAAAAAGTGAAGTTAGGAATAACCAAACGAATTTTGTGTCATAGAAAATGTTACCTGAGCACTTAGAACTGCAAATGTGAAGTTTATAATCTAGAGGGAGATTATATACAGACATGACTGTAGGTATGTCTGTAGGGCTGAAGTGTCCAATCCAGACTACTGAGGTACTGTGAAATTGACAGCTGAGGAAGTATTAAATACACTAATTAAAGAATTAAAATATAACAAAATCTTAATTTTTAATGGTGGGGGAAAATGAACAGCTAATTAGGAAGGCTCTTCCACCTGCTATTTTAATCTGTCTCGATTTCAAATAAGTAGTGGTAAATAATAGATGTTTCTTTAAAAGCTCTGGATTCAGCTTTTTAAATAAGTGAATTTTCTGAATTTTTTAAATGTCTACGAAGCTTTTTACCTTCAGTTGTAGGTTTTGAAACTATCAAAATGCATTCACAACAAACTATTACATAGCAATTTTTATAAAGTTCTATTGGAACACAGCTTCTTTACATATTGCCCCCTTTATTTACATATTGCCTATTTCTGCTTCCTACTATATCCAGAGGTGAGTCATTGTGGCAGAGACCATATGCCTCACAAAGCCTAAAACATTTGCAATGTGGCCTTTAAATGTGCTTTGGAAACAGCGCTTTGTCAAAAAAGAATATTCTTTCTATATAAATGCCCAGTTTAACCTTTAATAGTTTGGTTTTTCCTCCTAAGAAACATTATTGCCAGTATTGTCTTTTCTCTTTCTGATTACTACAATTTATATCTTACATTTTAGTGCCTTGAATTATATTTTAATGGACTTTTACTATTACTTTATTTTTTGCACAGGAAGATGAGAAATTTCTGACAGATTTGTTTGCACAATTAACAGATGAAGCAACAGATGAGGAGAAAAGACAAGAGTTGGTAAGTAACTTGATATTATGAAGGGCATGATGCTAAAACAGGCCTTTAGTATTCACTGACCCTTTTTCCTGTTTTAGGTTAACTTTTTAAAAGAATTTTGTGCGTTTTCCCAAACGCTACAACCTCAAAACAGAGATGCTTTTTTCAAGACATTGTCAAACATGGGCATATTACCAGCTTTAGAAGTCATCCTTGTAAGTTGGTTTCTCCTTAATTGCTATTTTTTTTTCAATCTACAATGTTAATATATTTTTTAATATTTTACTTGTAACATGCAATTACTTGATTGTAGCCAATATTTGTTATGTATAAATTAATAATTTTACTAGAAACTACTTATAGACTACTGAAAGGAATTTTCCGTATTTTTAATAATAATTTTTAATTTTGCAGTCTAATATAAGTTGAAATGTTAAAGTAGAAAATAAACAGGAATACAAGAAAATAAAACTATGTTTGGAAGAACTTTTACATGTAGCAAAATTTCTTCTTCTCTTAATTGTACTGTGTCCATACAGTTTGCTGCAAAGTTTTAGATTTACGTCCCGTATTTTTTGTAAGTGTAGGAGAACTGAGTGCTTTTTATCCGCAGGGCATGGATGATACACAGGTGCGAAGCGCTGCTACTGATATATTCTCATACTTGGTTGAATATAATCCATCCATGGTACGAGAGTTTGTCATGCAGGAGGCACAACAGAATGATGATGTAAGTAAGAAGTTAACAGAGCAAAAAATAAACAACAAGGTAAATATTATTTGCACTAATAGTAAGTATTTGTACATGGGAAGCTATAACTGTATTTATAATTGATTTTTTAAGATTTAGGTAGTTGATGTTTGAGAAAAGTATGGCCATAATACAAAAATATCAAGTGGTTTATTCTGTCCCTAAATTGGCTCCTGTTTCAGTTTATAATGTGTGTCTTATAGCAGGTACCTGTTAATGCTCAATTTAAATTATTTTCTGGATTTTAGAGGTCAAGTTTCTTAATTCTGAAGTTAACATACTATGTTGTCTTTTTAAATCATTTAAGTAGTTGTCTTGTGTATGTGGAGGTATGGGTAACTTCCCTAGGAAAATACTCACATTGTTAGAGGTAGTTTCCCAAAATTATCAAAAATGAAAAAATGAATCACAATTCATTGGAAAGTATTTAGGGTGCTCTCTTGATTACCTAACCATAGGGAACAGGCTATCAACTTTCACATAACTGAGAATATATCTTGGTAATATTAAGGGGACCCCCAAAGTATATAATACATGGCAACCCTAAGTGTGTCTGCTGATCTATTTTCAGAAAATTAAACCAATGATGCTGTTTTTTTCTCTTCATAAAATCTTCAAAGTAAATTTTTACTTAAGAATAATCTGTTAATAAACTTGTTAAGGAAGGATGAGATGAGATGTCCTTTAAGGGTGAAAAAATATGCAGAGTTCCAGACTGTCGTATTTTTTAAAATGATAATGTAGACTTAAACAAGTTACTATGATTCGCAGTTAAGTGGAATGCCTAGTAACATAAATTTTTTGTTTGTTTGTTTTTGGTTTTTTGTTGTAGTGCCAGGGTAGGTGTAGAAAAGTACCATTTTGACCTATTGAATTTCATGTCATATTTTTCTTTAGTACTTTTATCTTGAGAACCAAAATACCTGTTAATAAAAATAAATACTGTTAGCCCATAGGCAAGAGTAGGGATTTTCTTAATCCCTCTCAATTTTTATTTACTCCTTGGTCCGTGAACACTGGTGAGAGTAGCATCAGGGAAAACTATCAGTCAATTTTCTGTAACAGTGCACTCCATGTAATACATTAGTTCTCCTATGTGCTTTTTAAATACCATAACCTAGTTTTCCCAGTGTTCAACATTCAACTAATTTTTTTTTAAGATTTATTTATTTATGCATCCAAGAGCTGGGGTATACAGGCCAGAGGTGTGGGGTGGTGAGAGAATTCACCAGAGATAGAGTGGGGAGCAGAACAGGCAGATTGACTGAAATACACTGCTGCGGGGAGCAACGGGGAAACAGGAGAGGTCCGCTGCACCATGTGGGTCAGCTCCCTGGCCAGGGGACAAAGAGTGCTGCAGTGGCTGGTGATAGCTTCATAGTGCTGAGACTTAACCCCTTGCACCACCAGGGAGACTCCCAACTAATTTTTATTAAAGTTACTTTAAATGAAAACATTGTCCTCTCCATAAATGGAGAACAAGTGCAGATATCATTTGCCATAAGTAGAAGGAATCTATAAAAATATAATGAAAGTAGAATAACGCTATAAATTCTAACTAGTCTTAGCATTAAAGCTATAAACTGCGGCCCATTAGCTTTATTTCCACCCCCCAACCCCCCCCCCCATTAGTTTTCTTTAGCAGTAAGATTTTGTTATCAGAAGGTACAAAGATCTGGTAGCATCAAACTATGACTGGTTTTCCTTAATCAAAGAGATTTTAAAATAATAGAAAAATTTTTTTCGCTGCTATTTAATGTACTGTGCCGATACCATACTTCAGGAAACCTTGCCTTAATATATTCTGTTAGAGCAGGCAGGCAGGCAGTCATTTCATTTGCCATTAACAAGACAGAGCTAGGCATAATGCTGTAGTATATGTCATAGTATGTGCTTTTCCATTGTCTCCTGTAGTGAGTATTCCTGATTATGTGTATTTTTCTCACCAGGATATTTTGCTCATCAACCTCATTATAGAACATATGATTTGTGATACAGACCCTGAACTTGGAGGAGCAGTCCAACTTATGGGCCTGCTTCGAACATTAGTTGACCCAGAGAACATGTTAGCTACTGCCAATGTAAGCCCATGGTGTTTTTCTTGTTTTCATACTAGTATGTTATTTATTACTGGAAGGACCCAATGCAGTTAAAGTTCATGGAGTGTTTTTGATTCCTTAGAAAACAGAAAAGACTGAATTTCTGGGTTTCTTCTATAAGCACTGTATGCATGTCCTCACTGCTCCCTTACTGGCAAATACAACGGAAGACAAACCTAGCAAAGGTAAGATAATGCAGGTTCTTGAATTCTGAAACTGACAGGGTTGAGTAACTATCTTTAAAAATTCAAACCATTTGGTTAACACAGAGGTCTAATAATTTTTTGAATTAGAGTAACATTGCATTGTAGCAGTATAACATAAGTGTCGGGTGTATAATTATTTTCAATAAGTGTTCATGGCAAAATTTCTTTTAAAGGTGCTTACGTTATAATCGTAATAAGAGTCAAAGATATAAAATAATTATTTGATTTCAGACTTTTTTAAATTCATTTTATTTATGCATACAAGAACTGGGATTTAGGCCAGAGGTTCTGAGGCTGAGAGGATTCACCAGGCAGTGGGGAGCAGAAGAGGCAGATCTACCGAAATACACTGCTGAGGAGAGCAGCGGGCATGACAGGAGAGGTCTGTTGTGCCATGTGGGTCAGCTCCCTGGCTGGGGATCTAACTCGTGCTGCAGTGGCTGCAGATAGATTCATAGTGCTGAGACTTAACCCATTGCGCCACCAGGGAGGCCCCTGATTTCAGACTTTTACATCTGTATTGTTAAAAACAATTTTGTTAAAATATTTTTGAAGCGGTATTTCTATATAGTTTGCATTTACGTAGATGGACTAAATAGAACAAGGAAACAGCTATGAAAAAAATCACTTATTTGTACTCCAGGTAGATAGATGGAGCTAAGCTTGTATACTGTACTATTTTTAGGTGCTTTGAGGGTTATTCCTTTGTTAGGATTTTTTGATTATTTTTCAATTTTCGTTTGTGTGTGTTAATTTTTTAAAAGTAGTTTGAAGGTCTTTTTGCAAAATTCTTTGTTGAAATTTAGGGCATACCTTATTTCATCATATCAGCCTTGTATATTTAACTTACAACACTATTTAGAAAACAAATGTCAAATTTATTACCCTTTTCTGTAACTTGAGAATCAAGTCTTGGAAACATAATGTTCATT
The DNA here is from genome assembly GCA_004024925.1 of Scalopus aquaticus. Classification (NCBI taxonomy): domain Eukaryota; kingdom Metazoa; phylum Chordata; class Mammalia; order Eulipotyphla; family Talpidae; genus Scalopus; species Scalopus aquaticus. The sequence goes on along the minus strand of PVIJ01017566.1, from coordinate 17,483 downwards.
TTTCCTATATAATTTATTCACGTTAGTCTAAGCTGGAGAATTCCTTCCAGATGTGATTGCTCAGTTAACTCTATTGGTAACTCATTGTGTGGAAGCCAGCATTGCTATAATTTTTAAAGGCTAAGTGGGGGGGAATGGGGGAAAAAGTAAAATACTTCTAGAAGGTATGCTGCCCAGTGAGGAGGAAAGATAAGTCAACAAATAGAATTCAGTGTTGACGTATTATGTATAGGGGAAGGCATATGTAACACAGAAGAAGCATAGGATCAAAGAGAAATGCCACCGAAGACCAGGTAATGATTGGAAGGACTGCCTATGCTACATGTATTATCTGTTGAGAAATATGTTAAGACACGTTTGAACATTCTTGTACTTTGAAATGAAGCATATATATCTAATAGATTTGTATCCCTTCTCTGCCTTACTAAAACTTTCTGGACTTGAGTCTTGGGAAATTAATTCCTCATAGAATTAAATTAAATAGGAAAAAATATAAGGGGCCTCCCTGGTGGTGCAGGGGGTTAAATCTCAGCACTGTGAAGCTATTGGCAGCCACTGTGGCCTCAGTTCGATTCCCAGCCAGGGACCTGACCCACATGGTGGAGCAGACCTCTCCTGTCTTGCCCACTCATCTCCTCAGCAGTGTATTTTGGTAGATAGGCCTTTTCTGCTCCCCAGTCTGTCTCTGGTGAATCCTCTTACACCCCCACCCCTGTGGTTTACACCCCAGCTCTTGTATGCATAAATAAATAAATCTTTAAGAAAGGGGAAAAAATGTAAAGCACAGTTCTTGGTACAAGGCAGTCATTAATATTTGTTCCTTAACTTTAAAATACTTAAAGGAATTTTACTTGATGGAGATTAGGATTCTTATATTTGGGGAGGAAAGCAATTTAATTGTTAAATATAATTTTGCTTTGTTTATTTTAGATGATTTTCAGACTGCCCAGTTGTTGGCGCTTGTACTGGAATTGTTAACGTTTTGTGTGGAGCACCACACCTACCACATAAAGAACTACATTATTAATAAGGACATCCTGCGGAGGGTACTCGTCCTCATGGCCTCAAAGCACGCGTTCTTGGCGTTATGTGAGTGTTGTTTCTGCTAGAACCATTTAGTATTTATTTTTATGTTGTTGGTGTTCCTAGATCTTATTGCCTGAAAGTATAAAATTACTGATTTCAGGTCAAGGTGCCTAGGTACTAATACTCAGCTACATGGATTATATAGTTTTGCCACATTCTGAGCAGGTGATTTTCCTGATTTCTTCTCATTAATATACTTGGAAGGATAAGACTGTATCTTCCAATTACTTTAAGGTATTCCATTATTTAAATACTTCTGATAATTTTACCTATTACAATTTCTGGATTTTTACTGTAATTAAAACTTAGACATCCCTCTTGTAACTTGAAAAAATGTATAGCTAATAGCATTGAGTTTCCAAATCCCCCTTCTATGTCAGAATTCCTGGCACAAGTACCTAGAGGTGATCCATTAATTCCGTAAATATTTTTCCCTCCAGTTTTTTTAAGATATATTTGACATATATATAAAGCATTGTCTTTCCTTAAATACTACTGCACAGTAGGGGTAGCAAATCCTGCTGTGGCCAAATCCAACCTGTGACCTGTTTTTATACAACCTGCCATCTAAAAAATGGGTTTTCATGTTTTTGAAGTTTTAAAAAAAAAAAGCTACAGAGATCACATATGAAACACAAAGTCTAAGACCTTTATTGGAGAGGTTTCTGAACTCTTAGAAATAAACTCTCTTCTTATGACCCATCACAATAGGAAATAGGTCAATACACACTCTTGATCATGTAGCAGCCTGCTTTCTTTGGTAAGTTGGCAAACCAAGTTTAGGGTGCCCTAAGGACTCAATAAGAGAAATCTGCTGGTAACTTTTGCATTTTGGTTTTTATAGGTAAGTTTGGTTGTTTTGTTATTGTTTGATTACCCATGAATTAGGGGCCTGAATCTAATAAATTGAGTTTTGCTAGCTTTTACTTCATTAAAAATGTTTTTTCTTAATTGATTTAAAGTTCTTAAGTTACTTCTAAAAAATTGTTTATGAGAATGCTTTTGATGTACTATTAGAAATAGGTTTCTTTTTATCAAACTTTTCTTTCAAGTTAGTGTATGTATTGTGCTGTGTACTAAGGATACTTGTGGTCAGTGTATATTTTCATTTTCTAACTTTCAAATATTTCATACAATTACTTCCTGCTGCTTATCCCCAGGGTCTTTTATGTTACCTTATTAGTCTTTTTCAGCTGAAAGGAATAGGTAGTTTATATGGTATTTAGATTGTTAAGGACACCCCCAAAAAATTCAGTTTTTTGGTTCTGTACTACTGTATTTATCCATGAGCTTTAGCAGATGCAAAAGAAGAGCTTTTAAACTCCTTTTCATTTATAGACCTATCACAGCAGAAATTAGTGCGCAGACCAAATTTGGAGAGAGTTCATAACACTTCTTTGAACTGTTTCCTCTTGTCAACATAGGCTTTATTTGAGCAGATGGGAGTTTAAGCAGATAGGAGAAAATGGGAAAACAGAAAAAAATAAGTTAAGCCATCAGTTTTATTTCAGTTAATTTATTAAATACCTACCACCATATTTTATTGATTTTAATACTTTGTGTGCTGGTGCCCTTTAAATTTACCAGCCCTTGGGGCCAGCCATTTTCTGTGCCACCGCATGAATGATATAAGCATTCAATAAAACACACACAACTCCTGAACTACTGGATATTAAAAAAACTGTAGTATCTCATAAAACACCTTACACTTCACCAAAACAGTGTGTAAAGCTTCTAGACTGAGTACGATCAAAGAAAAGAAATAGCTCCTAATAGTTCCAAATAAATCCACCGTGGCTTGAAAAACCGGAGACTACATGCACATATTAATACGTGAGTGGCCACCTGATGGTGGTGACAAAAACACATACTAATATGTGAGTGGACCACAAAGTGTTAAGAGATACATTTATTATTTAAGTCAAGGTGAGCCTTAAAATTAGTGACAAGTCATTTTAATTGGTAGCTTTTTTTCCCTTGTAATCACTTGCATCTCAGATTTGATGAAATATAAACCTGATACTAGGAAAATGAAGATGGTTAACACCTGGACACCACTGTCAAGGGGCTCAGTGTTCATTAGGTGGATAGAAATCAAAATCCATCATCAGCGCTATATTGAAGTGTTTGGAATCACAGTGGACATATGAATGAAGCAGATTAGGAAAATTTCATTCAGGGGTAAAATTAAATTGTGTCTCGATCATTGGAAAGTGAGACATTCTTGATCAAACACACAGTTAAAAAGTGCAAGTGTGAAAAAGGGTAATGTCAGTGAATATTGATAGAACACAAGTCTAGTGGGAGAGTAGCAGAAAAAGACTGACCTTTTTCTTTCATTCAGTTCTTTATCCCATTTTTTAGTTTGTATTATAAAAGATTTTTCTCATAATTAATGAGAACTCTAGAAAAAATAGTTGCAAGTTGATGAAAGTTCATATTTTAGAAAATTATACTAGCAAAATCTTAGTTATATTTTTTTTATTGTTTCACAAATGATTCTCAGTGTCGCTGAGAATGTGAGAATCTTCTGAAGGGAATGCCAGTTATTTGAACAAGCTGTTTATTAGGACTGGCATTATAGTACACCGTACAAGCCTTTATCTAGATTTCTAAAAGAATTGAATGTAAATTTGAGGCAATTTAAGATCTTTTTAATTCTGAAAAAAGTGCACTGGAGTGAAATAATTAGGTATGGTTTTCTTTTTAAAGAAATGGTTTGTAAGTTCAGTGTCCACTTGTAAGGACAAAAGTTAATAAGTGGTTAGATGTAACAGTTTGGGGACTTAGGAAACTTAATTTTTCCCATCTGCTCTTAATAATACACCTGTCATATTAAAGACAGCTTACCAAGTCTGTGGGTGAGGCCAGCAATCCTTCAAAATTTAGTCTTAGCTTATATATGAAGCGCACATACATCCTACTAGATCCTACTAGTTATATTAGTCTGTTTACTTGGCCTGTTCATTATTCTCAGATCTTATATTGTCTTTTAGCCCATGCTTTTATGTTGTCTTTTGTTTGTTTAACATAGAAATCTATAAGAATGAAGTCGAGAAAAAATTGGTTGTAGATGCTTTTATTTAGCTACCGTTCAGAAAAAACAAGTCTCAACCTTACATGAAATCTCATGTTGTGTAAGGTAAATCATCTTTTAGAGATGTTTGAAATTAAGCACAAGAGTTCTGCGGTGTTAATGAAGGCTAGATACGTAAGTGGAAGCAGAGTGCCCTTTTACATTAAAAATCCTGTGGTTATGCCAATTTGTTCTATTTCAAAACCTTTTTCTAATCTCTTTTAGGCAACTTGCCTTCATAGAACTCTCTTACTGGTAAATTTCTGAAAGCAGTTTGATCCAAACAACGAAGAATAGTGGTTAGTGATTGGATTATTCGTACGGCAGGTCTCTTTTGAGGAGACGGTTTGAGTGGAAATAACACAGCTCTTGATACAAATAAATGAGGGCAAATGGAAACAAGCAGCAAAACAAAAACAGCACTAGAAGCACATTCTGCATGGGCAGTTTTGGGATAGAATTGCTCTTGAGGGGGAGTTGGTGATGCCACGTGCATACCCTGGGCTTAGTGAATTCTAGGAAGGGAGTTTGTTTCACTTAACATAGGAACTGCATACATACTTCAGGGTTCAGCTAGTGTGCTATGAGGTAGGACACACGTCTCCACAAAGACTGCAGAGTTGGAATACCAAATTCTTAATAAATAGCTCTTGCCTTAATTACTTAAAAGTTTAAAATTTGGCCTTTTAACTTGAGCTTTAAAGTAATTTTTATGCTAACAAATGGAACACTAAAATTCCTTTGTCGCAAGACCTTAAACAAAATAAAATAATGGTTTTGAGAAATTAAACCCTTGTTGAACTTTGAGTTTTACACAGAAAGATGCCTCTTATTGTTGAAAATGTCTTTATGTCATCATGCTTATGTATTTGCAAATATTGAGTAGTTTAAAAAAAAATGCAATTACTATTCTATAAACTATTTTGAAACTCCCTGCCCAGAGTGTCCCTTTAGAAAGAGACACTCTTAACTAAGTTGGATTGTTATGGCAGTTTATAATCAACTGTAGCTAATTGGGCATTCACTTGTGGACCTCTTTTCTGCCAACTAAAGAAAAATTGAGCTGCTTTACTCCTCTGCCTTCCCACCCAGAAACCGTGTCAGCATGGTTGCCTGGCTACCTGCTCATGAAGGACTTGATTAATAACAAATTGGCAATTTAACGAGCCACTTCTATGATCTCCAAAGAAACCAAAATACAAACACAATATTTAATCTTGCCAACCGAAGACGATGTGACTGCATGAAGTGAGTATGCTTTTTTGAACTGTTTACAATAACTGGGGCATTAACTTACTGATAATTCTATTTAGGTAAAGAGGGCTTTGTTGAAGTCTGGTTGTCTAAGTATATTTGGATCTTGATGAATGGTGACTTAAACAACTCCCCATACCTCAAGATGTAAATATACCTTTTAATCTGTAAGTTAAAGCCTAATTAATTGTAAAAAAAGAAAAAACTAGGAAAAAAAGATTTTAAAAAGCATACTCGCTGCAGTAAGCAAAGAGGACCACATATTTAAAAAAAAAAATCCTCTAAATTTATTTCTAAACTATGGGAAGGCAAATTCTGGGTCACACAGATTGGGTTTATAGCTTTTCAACAAACCCATCCACAAGTAAACCAGTGTAAACCCGTGAACTCTGATACATAATAAGAAGATAAGAGTGTCCAAAAATAATGATCAGATTATACAGTGGATTGCCCTAATAAAACAATGGTTTTTCTATTGTTTTTAAGGTGTTATATGAAAGAATGTTTAGAATTTCCTCATCTTAAGCAATATGATAGGTTAATTCATTTATTAACCCTGTCTTAGCTTTTGTTTCAAATGTACAGTACATTTTGGTCATTCACTTAATTTCAATATTTTTCTGGCTCTGTAAGACTTGTTTTTTGTGATTTACACACATTATATTTTTCTGATAACCCTTTTATAATCCTTATCTTTAGGTTTATGCTTCTGGAAACACTAACTTACCACTGCACGAAGAATCACATTTGTTAAACAGGCTTTTTTCTTTAAGTCTAGAATATCTAAGTGTGTGTAATTTGAACAACAATGCTTCTGTGTTTCAGGTGCTCTTCGTTTTAAGAGAAAGATTATTGGATTAAAGGATGAGTTTTACAACCGCTACATAATGAAAAGTTTTTTGTTTGAGCCAGTAGTGAAAGCATTTCTCAACAATGGATCCCGCTACAATCTGATGAATTCTGCAATAATAGAGATGTTTGAATTTATTAGAGTGGTATGTTCTGTATTTATTCAGTTAGAATTTTTTCGTTTAGAAAATTAAAAATGAATTACTGGTATTTTGGCTTGAGGTTATAAAAGTCTGTAGAGTTTTTTAAAAGAAAGCCAAAAGCTTATGAGGAATTCAGCACCTGTGAATCTTTTGTAGGATAATTTGAAAACTGATTTAATTTTGTCCACGTAGTCACTTTAAAAAAGTAAAAGTATAGTTAGCAAGTATTTTGATAGATTTATAGCTTTGAGGTTTTTCTGAATATTCTTAACTTTTCTCATATTTCTAAAGAGCAGTTTTAGAACCTCTTACTCTTTGTTAGAGGAGTAGTGACTCAAACATGTTGTGTATCAGCATTATCTGTGGCACTCTTGCTAAAATAGATGACATAGTTTAACATTTTAACCATAGAGTTCATTGACATATGTATTCATACTGTACTGTTGTGCCACCCTCACCACCGCTATCCATTTCTAGCACTTTTCTGTGAGGTGATTTTAAAATACACATGCCCAGATTTCACCCCAGACTTACTGAGTCAGAATCACTTCATGGAGAACTGGGCATTTATTTTGGAAAGGCCATACGTAATTCTGAGGTACACCAAAGGTCTGGGCTATTGAAGTAGTCAGTAGGTGTTATGCTTTCTTTCATTGTTTGACTTCATAGACTACCTAATCTCATGAACTATTGGGGGGGGGGCTTATGAATTAATCTTAGTAAATAGTTAATTTTTCCTTTTTATTGCGATTTTTTTTATATAGGAAGATATAAAATCATTAACTGCTCATGTAATTGAAAATTACTGGAAAGCACTGGAAGATGTAGATTATGTACAAACATTTAAAGGATTAAAACTGAGATTTGAACAACAAAGAGAGAGACAAGATAACCCCAAACTTGATAGGTAAGCTATGACATATTTCAACCTGTTTCGTTGAGTGACAGGTTTTGTGGCGGTGGATCTAGTTTGTTTGGTATTACTTGGCTTTTCAGAGAGAGGGGGCAGATAGGCAGATAGCAAGCAGAAGTTGTAGTTTGCTTTAATGGTTAATGTAAATATTTTCCTGAATGTCTAAGTAGATACATTACTAAGGTTTGCATACTCAAGCATATTTTTAAGCTAGATAATAAAGAATAAAAACCAAACATTTATGTGGCAATGAATTTTCATGTGTCTAAAGTAAGATCAGAATATTATCTAAAATGCCTTTAATTATCTCAGGGTCACAAATTATTCTAAGAAATATGGCACTGCTTCACATATTTATAGTATATTTTAAAATCTTCAACTTATGTTTTGTTTAACACCTGATATGAAATAGTACAGTTTTGCTAGTAGGTAGATTCCACTAGTTAACCCTAGATAAAGCTGGAGTGTATTTTTGGTGGTATGTTTGGTAGAATGTTTTTTCATCAGTCTGTGTGTATAGGTTTTATCAATTAGTAAGATTATATCCTGAGCTGTTAGATAACAGTTTTTAAAGAAATCTATACGAGTCTTTTTACTTTGCTTTTTTCTTTTTACTCATAGTATGCGCTCCATTTTGAGGAATCATAGATACCGACGAGATGCCAGAACACTAGAAGATGAAGAGGAGATGTGGTTTAACACGGATGAAGATGACGTGGAAGATGGAGAAGCTGTAGTGTCTCCCTCTGATAAAACTAAAAATGATGATGATATCATGGATCCAATAAGTAAATTCATGGAAAGGAAGAAATGTATGTTGAACATATCGGCAAATGAAGGCTCTCTCACTGTTAATTCTTTATTTCTTGACCAAATGATTAGTATTGACTTTGATTGTGCCATGACATCGATTTCAAAGATCCTTGCTTTGTAAAGATTGAATTAATAGCTCTGTTATGGAGGTAAAAACTAAATTTTCTTCAGGGGAAACATTTCAGGCAGAGTAGTGAAGACTTTCTTCCTTCTCAGTAGTAAAATCCAGTAGTAACAGTGTATAGTATTTTGCTAAGCTTTGATCATAAATCAGTTCTCCTTAGCAAAGAAATAAGCTAAGTTACTTGTATTTTAGTGCTACCTCATTTTGGGGGATTAAAAGTTGAGTGTGGATGATAACTATTGACAATATTCTCATTTTTAGTAAAAGAAAGTGAGGAAAAGGAGGTGCTTCTGAAAACGAACCTTTCTGGTCGGCAGAGCCCGAGTTTCAAGCTTTCTCTCTCTAGTGGAACAAAGACTAACCTCACCAGCCAGTCACCTGCAACAAACCTGCCTGGCTCTCCAGGATCACCTGGGTCCCCAGGATCTCCAGGTTCTCCTGGATCCGTCCCTAAAAGTACATCGCAGACGGCAGCTATTACTACGAAGGTACCCTCTTTCATTTGGACAACATTTTTTGAGTCTCATTTAAATCTTGCACATTCTCCTATTCCAGCTGAGTGGAAAGAGGGACAGATTTAGTTATTGGTAGGACGATTGTCCAAAGGTTTGGGGCTTCAGACTTCCTTAAATAAAAGGGCCGTCTCCCAAGTAGCACGGGACTATTCTTGCAGCACCTATCGGTTTTCCGTAGACTTGCCAGGGAGTCTTAGGGTTAGCATGAGTGGCAGCTGCTTTCTGGAGAAAGGGTAGCTGTCTACTACCTAGTAATATCTGACTGCACACACAGTGCTCTGAGTCAAGATAGACTTCCTTGCAGCCGTGTCAAGAATTTTGCCATTAAATACATTTTTTAAATTCAGGTAGTGGTTTACAACACTGTCTGTGCTTCAGAAATAGAGGTACCTTTTCAGATGTATGTCCCCCACACCACACCCACCACCAAGGCACCCACAGTCCATGAAGGCCCCTCTGCCCCCACCCTCCGCCCCCATCCTTAAATATACTGAAGGATTTCTAAGGGTTTGTTACTGGATTGGTTTTGATTGATCCTTATAGAAGTACAAGCATGATGTAAGTTTTCTCAACAATAATTATTATGACTGAGACATCATTTGGTTATTGTCTTTTGGAATTGATTGAACATATCTGAATCACAGACTGATTTTCTCAATACCGCTTAAAATTTCTAAAAGTTGAGAAATTTCCAAAAATTCCTTTTTAAAAAATTTTTTTACTTATTTTTGCTGGAAGTGGAGTGTAGGCCAGAGTTGGGGGGCAGTGAGAGGATTCACCAGAGACAGTAGGGAGCAGAGCAGGTGGATTTACTGAAGTCCACTGCTGAGGGGAGCAGTGGATAAGACAGGAGAGGTCTGCTGCGCCCACGTGGGAAGCTCCCTGGCTGGGGATTAAACTCAGGCTGACGCCGTGATAACGCTGAGACTTAATCCCTTAGACCACTGGGGGGGGGGGGGGGGGGGGGGGGGCTGTGGTGGTCTTATGTTCCAAAGTCTGAATATATTACTTTGATCACTTTGTATTTTAGAGCTACAGTGTCAGATTTTCATGTGTTAAATATTTACAGAGATTTAAAAATTATTTCAGTTCCTCTTTATCAATTTTATCAGTTAATACCCAGATAAAATTTGTGGGAATACGGATAATCTCATTATCTGGATACTACTTAAATGTCTAAATACTGCTAACTCCTGCAAGGCAAAGCTTATATAATAGAATCATCTATCACTAACATTTCATATTAAGGATCAAATTTTTAATAACAAAAATATAAGAGAAACAGACTCAGATTAAAACCATTTATTTTGGCTGCATTCTGCTGCCCTGGACAGACAGTTAATAGATTGACATTTGGGATTCTTTGATCGAAGTCAGGAATATAATGCCCATCCAGACTGCCTTTTCCTCTGTCTTAAGTAGGAGACCACTAACAGCCAAGAAGTAAGTCTGAGAAATGGGAAAATGAAGGGGGTAGGCTGAGAACACAGCAAAACAAAAAACATGTGTTGCAGTAGTGAAGGAACAGAACTTAAGGGAATACCTGGACGAAATGATGAAGAAAGAATAACAGGACAGAATAACTTTGCTAACTTACGTTTATCTTCTGTAGCTTTCATTTTTATGATATTTAAGCTTTAAGAAAATTTTAACAGTTAAGTAGCAATATTTTAAATTTAGTAAATGGTCATTTCTTAGGTGATTTATTAAGATTATGAACTAAAAATTTTTGTTTCATGGAAAGTACAAGAAATAATGAATTTCAGTCGCACACAAATACAGTGAGGTGGAGAGGTGTGCTCTAGTTAAAATATGCTTAGCCTTTACCCAGACTTAAAACCTAAGTTTTTGAAATCTCGTGTTTTGTTTGCTTTACTTCCGAACAGGGAGGCCTCGTGGGTCTGGTAGATTATCCTGATGATGATGAAGATGATGATGAAGATGAAGACAAGGAAGACACGCTACCATTGTCAAAGAAAGCAAAATTTGAGTCGTCATAATGGCAACTGTCTATGATCAGTACCTGTTGAAAAAACTGGTTCTCTGCCCCTCCCCCCTACAAAATCCACAACAAAGCAGTGGTCTCTGTGAATGACTGACACAGATCAGCCTTGCACACTTGACTCTGCTCATCAAGTGCCAATTCAATGGAGCAGGAGGAGGGGATATTACGCATTTAGGGGAAAGACTTAAGCCTTTGAGCTCTCCAGCTTGGACCACACATTGCCCTTTTCTCAGGGAAGGAAATGGAAACAAAAAGCCAACAGGGCAGGGGTTTTGTAAGTGGAACTCTGGATTGTCTGATCAGTTGCTACAATCAGAATATGCTTTCTTGGACCATGTTTGAGACTCAGAAGAATAGGCTTTTCTGCCATAATTCTTCACTAGTTATTAAGAATGCCAGCAGTTTCTTTGATAAAGAGACCGGCCTTTAAAATCATGCATTCTGAACATTTTAGTCAAGCTACAACAGGTTTGAAAAACCTCTGTGGGGGAGGGGCGAATATAAAGTTTCCTCTTTTTTATCTGTTCCCTTTGCCCTTCAAACTGCAGATTTTTTTTTAAGTAGGGTTTTGTCCCTACTTGATTAAAGATTGAGTGGAATTCTAGATGTGGTCATTTGTGTCATAATTTTTTTGTTTCATTTTGTTTTTGATTTTTTTTTTTTTCCTCCCCTGAGTGTGTGCTTAGTTGTTGAGTATATATATTTGGGACCATTAAAACTCTTTTTGATGTAATATAACCTACGTTGTGCTGGTACCTGTTTTACCATGTGTAATTTTTGTTCTACATCACAATTCTTAATTTGTTAGAGTTTTATGAAAGATGGTATAGTTTTTATTGACAAAAGCAAAGTAATCTTACAACTATGTGCATACAAAAGCAATACTATTTTGTGACTAAATATTTTATATTAAAATTTACATCAGCAACTGTCTTGAGAATTCAGGGAAATAAGAGTGGAATTTAAAATTGCAACAGTTTTGTTAAACCTAGAAACGTGAAATTAGTATTCCAAAGAGATTCTGAAATTTCATATCCTGGGAAAATGACGGTACATTAAATCAAATTGAGGATGGATGATTTAAAATTAACATTTGACTTTTGAATAATAAAAAGAAAAGTGAAGAGTAAGAGAAATTGTATTAGTTGTATGTTTCTTTCTTTCTTTCTTTGAAACTACTCCCTTTGGAATACCAGTTGGAGATGTAAATGGTGGTTCCTGTATAATACCAGCCCAGGACCATCAGATACTACCTTGTTAAAACTGCATTTTTAAATCTTTTTGTCTTCGGTCTGCTAAAATTCATTCAGGGAAATGAAAATAATCCTATTTGTCCCTCATGTTTTTTAAAGGGAAGACTTCAAATAACACTGGTCAACATTGTGATCGTTACTGACATAAAAAGGCCCTAATCTGTAGTATCTTGGTGTGCTGAACGTGAATATAACCCTGAAAAATTTTTATTAGCTTTCATTTCGAAGATATTTCATATAATTCATTTTATATGTTTCACCGTATAAATTGTTCCAGTGGGACTGCAACAACATCCTAAATCAGCCTAGAATGATGTAATACTGCATCACATTGCATAATACCATCATGCACACATCATCCAGAGTGGACTGCATCATTTTCTGATGCAATGCAATACTACTGCCAGGCGGCTGCTGAAGTAAGCTGACAGCAGTGCACTATAGAATGCCCTATCGGAAAGGTTGAGCATTGAAAATATTTCAGACTTCGTGCGAGACAGTTTAAGCTACTGTTCCACAGAACTGTTGTTACTTTATCCATGTAGGCACAATACAGAACAGTAATGCCTCAAAAATGTGTTAATTACGTGGACAATTTCTGCTCTATTTGTGGGGAAGTGACAGTTGCCAACCGAAAGAAAAGTATTCTCAAGTGAAGAAGACTTCGCATCTTTACTTGGGATGCAAGGTTGGTGACCAAGACAAGCCTTGGGCCCCGCAGATATGCTGTGCTCCATGTACAACACAGCTTTCACAGTGGTTAAATGGCAAAAGACCATCAATGCCGTTTGCAGTCCCCATGGTGTGGAGAGAGCCAAGCAACCACACAAAAGACCGTTACTTCTGCTTGGTTCCTCCTCTTTCTGGTGGAATAATGAAGCAAAAGAAGTCGAGAATAGTCTACCCAAACATTCTGTCTGCGTTGAGACCAGGTTCACATGGTGAGGGACTTCCTATTCCAGAACCTCCAGCAGAATATTCTCTTGATTCATCTGATGAGGACAAGGGTGAGCTGACCTGTTCTCCTGTTCCATCAGCACGCAGTGATCCAGATTTTCACTGTAGTGCATCATCAACCCCACACAGACTAACACAGGAAGAACTCAATGACCTGGTTCATGATTTGGACTTAGCCACGAACAAGGCAGAGTTGCTAGGATCAAGAGGAAGAATTTTGTGAAAGCCATGGACTGGATCTCGCCAGCTTTCCGATACCTGCATGAAAAATTTTCTCAACTCAGCAAAGCAAGGATTAAAGGGAGTTTTGGGGGTCCTCAGATTCGAGAGCTCTTCAAAGATGACCGGTTCAACAACTTGGTGCAGGGTGATGTGAAACAAACATGGAATGCTTTTCACCTAGTGTCTACAAACTTTCTTGGGAATGCTAGGGCAGAAAATTACAAGGGACTAGTAGAAGGCATGCTGATGCAGTATCAGAAACTTGGCTGCAATATGTCTCTAAAGATCCGCTTCCTTCATCCTCATCTGGATTTCTTCCCTGAAAACTGGTATGGTTAGTGATGAACATGGCGAATGTTTTCATCAAGACGTCGCATCAATGGAACAAATATACCAGGGAAAATGGTCCACTACAGTGCTGGGCTGACTACTGCTGGACACTCCCCAGAGATGCTCCTGAACAGCTGTACAAGAGATAAGCGAAGAAATCTAAGAAGTAATCTATGACTTGATTTTTTTACAGTTACTAACCGTAGGCCTATTATTATTGGCATGCATTTCGTGATACAAACATTTACTGCAGGTTACAAAAAAACAAGCTAGAATTATAATTTGATTGTCATATTCATGTTGAGCACATACAAATTGATAGGAAATGACTAATTTTATTTTAGTAACATGACTTGTAAAACTTTGTTGACCAGTGTAATTAAAGAGTTAAAGTATATTTCGCCATACTGTCGATTATTACAAGTTTATTAATAGTTTGAGTTAATCAACATATTTTGCAAATAAAGGAACTTAATGGTATCTAACAGTTATCTAAGATAAACATACCTACCTTTGTTACCTAAAGGCCAGTGTGAAATAATATGCCTTAAACATAGTTTAAACTGTCCTTTCTGATTGACTTTTGAAACATTTATCTTGGTAATTTGAGGGTCCTTAGGTGGAGGAAAGGAGCATCCATGCCTTCGTAAATGATGGTCCAGTGCAGAAAAAGAAAAATATTGACTACTGGCCTTTGACATTAAGAGATGCCTTCTCACTGATGGATTATTGCATTTCTTCATTGTTAGTAAATATATTTACTGAGGCACAGACTAGGTAAGTATTGTCGTAAGAGGAGAAATGTAAAAAATAGGTTGTTGGAAATACAATTAACACTTCCAATTGGAAAGTCTACTCAAGCATATTTGCTATTTTGATAACTGACATGAATAACCATTTTCCATCTTAATGATAACTTTTCATTATTTTGTAATACTTAAAATCAAAAGTTTTTACTTCTCAGAATGATTACCCATCAATTTCTAAAAACGGTGTGTAATTATAGGAAACATCCTGATGCCCTCTATATTCAAGAAATTCTTACCCTGGTGTTTTTAAGATTTATTTATGCTGGGGTCCAGGGCAGAGGTGGGGGCATGCAAGAATTCACCAGAAACACAGTGGGGGGGCAGAATAGACATCCACTGAAATACACTGCTGAAGGGAGCAGCAGGCAAGACAGGAGAGGTCTGCTGTGCTGTTTGGGACGCTCCCTGCCTGGGGATGGAACTCGTGCTGCAGTGGCTGCTGATAGCTTCATAGTGCTAAGACTCAACCCCTTGCACCACCAGGGAGGCCCATGCTTTTAACATTTCTGACCTGTGTCTTAGCAGCTCCCTTCTCTACCCCTTAAATGCTGGGGTTCATTTGAGCTTCATATTGGGCATTCATCTTCCACATGCTTGGCAGGCCACATTTCTTGATATAAAAATAATCAGGCTGTGCCCTAGAAGACTGGTTCTACCTGTCATGTGCCCCCTGAGAGTGCTCTTCCTGTCTTGCCTGCTGAAGAACTTGTTCAACCTTCAGAAGCATTCTAATACTCTATTCTCTTGAAGTAAAGAGATTTATACCTTTTCACCTTTGCATCCCTGGTATCTATCAATAGCGTGCGTGGCCCATTCATGGATCGCCAAAATGTGTACTGAATAAGTGAAGGAAACACTTCATAGTGCGCAAGAATATACAGATTGGAAAAGTCTTATTCACCTAATAGTACACAATCAAGAATTTGGACCATAAAATTCCCTCTGGATAGTAAAGGAGGAGATTCAAGATCTCTCTTGTCCTTGGAATGCATTTTACTACTGAAAGAAAAAGAGCCTGGAAAATGTGATCGATCACTTGATTCTGGTATTAAATACCCTTATGTTGAAATGTATTTCAGTTCTGCAGGGAAAAGGCAGATTAAAGCTATTGCAGTTCTGAAATTGCTACCTCAGGGTTTTGAATTCCATCTTCTAAAGAAGCCCTACCCTGGAGGAAGATGAAGTAATGACATGCTTTATTAACCAGCCTCCGGGATGTTTCTAGTTGGTTCACATTGAGTTAGGTGTCTCGCCAAAACTAAACTCCCATGAAAATATGCGCTTGGAATTCTTGAGTGACTTTCAGAAAGGATACCGAATGATTTCTTTTTAGTGAAAACCAATCCCCATTGCCCATCCCAATCTAACCCTTCATGGGCCTACTTTGAAAGACAGGACAGAGTGAGAGGCTGAATGAGAACATACTAGTGAAACTATCAAAAGTCCAAGATAAAGAATATTAAAGGCAACTAGTAAGTCTCACCAGACTTCTCAGCAGAAAAGCAGAGTGGAATGACGTTTAAAATACTCAAAGACAAAAACTGCCAGCCAAGACTACACTGTCCTGTAAAACTTTGTTTTCTATACAAGACAAAAAATAAGGACTTCCAGACAAAAGCTAAAAGAATGTTTAACTAGGCATTCTTTACAAAAAACAGTCAAGGGAGCACTAGGTAAGTTGAAAAATACTAAGTTCACAAAAAAATTGAACAAGACAATAAATAGTACCAGAAAACAAAGGAAAATATAATAATAGCAGTGGCAAACCCTCAAATATCAATAATCACCCTAAATGGAAATGAACTAAACTCGCCAATCAAAAGCCAGATGGCTGGATGGGTTAAAAGGCAAAATCCAACTAGATACTGCCTAGAAACTCCAGATTTAGAGACAAACACTGGTCACTGTGTTCCTAATGTTCCTGAATCAGCAGGCAAAGGAGGCAATTTGGTGCTGGCTGGGTGAATGGTTGTGACTATCAAAGGGAAGGGAACTTGGGGCATCTCTTAGGACCACCATGGCCTATGATTAAAGTCAGTGGGAAAATACAACCCAATTCAGGCAGGAGTTACGATGGCCCAGATCCTCAGGAATGAAGACTTGAGTTCCTCCACCAAGTTAGTGATGGTAAAGACCATGACCAGATGAGCGGCTTGCAGAAGGCAAAGGGAGTATAGAATGGGTAGTGGAAGAAGGTGGTAATGCTAGTTAAAACCATGTGACCAGTTGCAAAAAGAATGAACATAATTTTCTTGAGTGTTCCTTCCTTACTCTGTTAACCTCCAGACTGCAGACTGAAATTGAAGCATCAGCCCTTCTCTGGGTCGCCCACTTGCTGGCCTCCATTGCAAGTTGCACTTGCCAGTGTCTACAAATGGGTGAGCCAATTCCTGAATATAAGTCAGTCTCGTTCATACATGTATATATGTAATATATATATGCATAAACATAACATGAGCCTCAAATCTGTCAATGCTCAGCGAATTTAGGCAGATCATAAACTCTTCACTGAGACACTATGAATAACAAATGAGGATGCTTTGAAACACTAATAGTGCTTTAATAATTTTACCAATTAGCGCCTCCCTGGTGGCGCAACGGGTTAAGTCTCAACATTATGAAACTATCCGCAGCCACTGCAGCACGAGTTCTATCCCCAGCCAGGGAGCTTCCCACATGGCGCAACAGACCTCTCCTGCCTCACCCGCTGCTCCCCTCAGCAGTGTATTTCAGTCAGTCTACCTATTCTGCTCCCCACTCTGTCTCTGGTGAATACTCTCACCACCACCACCCCCACCTCTGGCCTACACCCCAGCTCTTGTACGCGTAAATAAGTCAAACCTAAAAAAAATAATTTTACCAATTAAAGCGACTTCAGTAAACACTTATGATAAGCCAGGCAGTGTACACAAACCGTTTCTAGTCTCACAGCGTCTCTGTGAGGTGGGCAGATGTGAGCAGACAGGACACCACAGCAGTGATAAGGAGCTAATTAAAGTGACAGTGCTGGGAGACGGCAGAGCCAGGACCAAGCCCCAATCTAGAAAAGCATTTGTCTCCCAGTATAGCTTCATGGGAGGTTTCTTGTGGTATGAGAGTATATTGCATCATTTAATCATCTAACTTCATAATCA
>PVIJ01017565.1:0-29008 GCA_004024925.1 Scalopus aquaticus | reverse complement strand
CCCCCACCCCCCACTCCCACCCCCAGGCCTGCAGGGGATCTGCCATCTCCCTGGGGATGCAACCTGCCCTTGACTTCCAGCCACAGATTTCCTACAGAATGCCTGGGGCCGGGGCTAGGCAAAGCGCAGCTCCATAGCCCGGAATTTCCAGAGACATCACCATGAACCACGGGTCACATGGAATCTTTGAAGGGGACGTTATCTCGCCACATCAAGTCCCAGCAAATGGCAATGCTGAGAGCAAAGGCGCCTTTGAAATGCCTGCCAGGTCCAGGCTGTGTCCTTCCCCTTCCCTTGGTCAGGCCCCAAAAACAATTTGAACTTAGATCATTAGCAACAGGCCTCCCTGAATGGCCTTGAACTTCGATCTTTACCTCCTGACTGGTCTGCTTGACTAGGACACAGAACCCCAGGCAGATGAAAAACGAGCTAACGGAAGCTGGAGTTCTTGGTCTGTGTGCAGAAAACCTTCATCCTTCTCTCCCCTTTATCCTCCTCTTGGGCAGCTAGAGAGGGGAGGAAAGAAATCCTGGAATGAAGCTCAAATAAAATGGGAAACCGGAGAACCCTGAGATAAGGCTTTAAGTCTGGTGTGGATCAAACTGAACTACATAAAAACATCCAGGGCTGCCTCTCCCCCACATTTAGAGAACACTGAGCATTAAAGTTGTCACCTTCAACGATGAGCCTTGAATTGGGCCACTGATAAAAATAATGGACAAAGCATTAAGCTCTACACGTGTTATGAAAAGAAAAAAAGACACCATAATTGTATTTTCAGCCTACAATATTCTCTGAAGTCCAACCTAACAAGTAATTTATGGGAACAAACTATTTAGTTCTGTACCCTGAGACCGAAGATGGAGAATGTCTATCTTTAAGGCCCTCCTTCTGGAACCTTCCCCTATGAAAATGTACTACCTGATCTCTCACAAGTTATTTCACTCCCCAGGTCTCATCTGTTGAGATACAAAGTTAGGGGATGCATGCCTTCTCTGTCTACTCACAGGGAAGTAGAAGGAAATATTAGATAGAAATGCAAAAAAATGGCATTGGCATCTACAAAAAAAGCTGGCTTCTTTTTTCTTCCTTTCCTGTATCAGCTTCTGGATGAAACCATTCACACTATTCCAGGCAGGCAATTATGAATGAGTCTGAGCCATTTCTCTTCGATTAGGCAGAAGCACCCCTGACTTTCTAAAAACGTGAAGGAGAGCATTTTTGTGAAAGAATAACGAACAGGCTAGGAGGATCTGTTGTGACATCAGGAATTGAAGCCCGGCAGATAACTCTCATCCCACAAGGCGGAGAGATGATAGGCAGGAATGTTAAACTCAAGCAATGAACATATATCAGCAGCGACTCTGCAACGTTCTAGCCTGATGCTGAGGAGACAGTGTGGTGGGGTCCCAGGTTCACTGGGAAGACTCACAGCGCATGGCGTATAGTGGAAGCTATGATTTTTCACAGCGAAAGAATGCAAAACAAAGTCAGCAAAGGCAAAAGGCCAGCAGGCCAGATCTAGAGGCAACCGGGTAGAAGCTTCCCAGAGTTCCCCAGCGGAATTACATAGTATGCACTTCACTCTGCCACCCGAGTGAAACGTTATCTCCCAGGAAGCTCGGTTTAGAGGTTCAGTGCCCAGGGTTGGTCACATAGATACCCCTTTGCCGAACACATACCAAAATTCCAGGCTCCCTGAGAGAAAGCAGACAATCTATGCCATGTTTGTAGAAATAGCTTAGACACAGAAAATCATTCTTATCAGGGACTGGTGTGAACTCCTCCTAAAAGTCAAGTTCCTAGACCCCTGTCAATGTCCAGCCTTGCAAGAAGCCTTTTGAGAGAGAGCATTCTCCCAACACTTTTGTTATGTTAACTCTTTCAAGCACACGGGGTATACATGCGTGATTGCAACAGAGCTGGAGAAATGCAAGGATTCATTCATTCAATTAAAGTTATTGAGCTCTGAAGGGCCGGGTGGGGAGGGACTGAATGAGGCACAGTTGCTGTATTTTGTCAAATTCAGCTCAGCACTGCGACGGCTCCCGGCGCACCCACTGCCAAGGAGTGCTGCCCATAAAACGGCTGTGCTGTGCCTCAGGTTCCTCCTCCTGGCCTCTCTACAGCCCCTGCCCACCCAGGCTGTATTTGCTGCCTGTCGTCTAACTTCTGCTTAGCTCCGTCCGAAGGCGTCAGGGCCACTCCTGTTTGACTTCTAGAGTCAGACATGACACCAGACGCCCTCAAGCCAGTTTTGCCCCCTTCCTACCCCCGCTGAGACTCCCAACACCCCACATTTCATCTGACCTCTTGTCCATCAGAGGGTACCTCGCTGGTGTTTGAAGTCCTAGTTCCTGGGGTTTTCCTCAGTCAGTGATTTAAAAGTCACCCTCAAGCCAGAGGTTAATTTTCGCCATGCGGACAACTGCTAGGGAGACGCCCAGGGCCACAAACCACAGATTTCTCTGCCTCACTTTCCAGAATCCTCTCTGCAGGCACGCTCCACGCCGTGACCAGCCGCGGCTCCTGTGTCCACGCCCTTGCTCCGACCAGAGAGACTAAACTGCACACCCTGTCCTCTTTCCTCGTGGGGGTGATTGTGTCCGAAGTCCCGTGCTCCAAGTTTACAGGCTACAGGTTTCAAAAAGTGGAGGGAATACATGGTGTTTCCTTGCTCTCCAAACAGAGAACATGGGCAATGACCCACTCCAGGGCATGCAACAAACCAGCTTCCTCCTTGCCACCATCCACGTACCCAGGCCTTTCAGACCTGGAGCTGTCCCGGGAACTCACAGATAACAGCATCAGCGGAGCACCGATTTTCCCACCCCGGTAGAGCCTCCCCACCCCCACCCCCAGCGCAGAGGGTGCAACTGTTTACGATGAGGCGGGTGGACAGGAAAAGCCACCAGAAAACTGAGCCAGAGTCAGGTCCTAGAAAACTGGACACGAAGGGCAAGAGGCGTGAACAGAGGAGCATGGTAGAAAGATCCCCAGCAGCTGGAGACAAGATGGAGAGAGAACCCGGAGGCCAATCAAGACAAATAAGAACTGTCCATAATGAGTGTGAGGCGAGGAGGGGCACCTAGGTCTAAGGAAGTGGGCTTGGAGAGAAGGGGACAGATGGGCATTCCAAAGACCAAACAATGGGGGCACAGGTGGGGAGGGGAGGAGGTGGCTCGCGGGGCAGCCTCCCTGCACCTGGCTGGTGTGGGGCCACGGAGATAGAGGGCACAGAACAGAGCATGCAGAAGCCAGAGCTCCCCGCTGAATCTCGCCCTCTCCAGCTCCTCTGATGTATTCTCACCGCATTTTGCTTGTTTTGTTTTTCCTTTGAAGGCCCAGAGATGCCCTTGGTGTGTGTGACAGACTTCCAAGCCCTAGCTCGGGAGCGCCTGTCTAAGTCCAGCTGGGACTACATCGAAGGCGGGGCTGGCGAAAGCATCACGCTGCACGACAACGTCGCGGCCTTTAAGAAGTTTGGCCTTTTCTCTCTTTTCTGTTGTTGCACGAGGGGCCTGGCTGAGAGCTCCTTGGCTTGGGAGGGCCCGCCTCCAAGGATCAGAGCCCTCCAGTTGCAATAATGGTCCTTATCATCGGGGTTTGGGGGTCGGGGCGGTGCTAAGAGAGGATGGAGGGAAGGAGGATTTCTCTTGGCTCCTCTGCAGAACTAGCAGGACTGAGTCACCCTCTCAGTGCCCCAGCACCTTTGCCTCCTGGAAGAGACTGGGGTGACCAGCCACACGAGCGGGAGAAGTTGGCAAGGAGCTTAGATGGCCTGAGTTCCTAATGCTGGCTTGACAGAGAGAACTATGACAGGAGAGCGGTCCTCCAGGGTGGAAGAAATGTGGAGGCACAAAGAGTCTAAGGGGTGAAATGCTGATGCAAGTTGGGTGAGGGGTGAGGTCAGAAGGCTGGGTGAACTGCACACCACAGTCCTGTGTGGCCTCCTAGTCCTGTATGGTCCTCGGGCTGAGAGTACCTGTTTCTGTAATGGTTGGGGACAAACAAAAGAAGAATTAATAACACAGAAAATGATCTGAAATGCAACTGTCAGTGACTGTGGAGAATTACAGAATGTCAGTCACTTCTGGACCATAAGTAAGTCACAATCACAGCTGAATGATACAGACGCAGATTGTGTGGTCCACGAAGCCTAAAACACTTGCTGTTGGGCCTTACAGAAAATCTTTGCAGACCCCGTGACAGGCAGGCAGGAGGAGACTGGAAAATCAGGTCCAAGGCAATTATGTTCTGCATTTTCATACTCAGTGCTACGCCCAGCACGTAAATGTTCTGTGTCCATTTTGTCCCCATAAGCCTGCTTGGAAATTTGGATCACTACTCCAGTTTCACATTAAGTGGCCGAGGCTGTCTCACGCAAGTTTGCACAGTCCCTATTTCCAGAAAAGTCTTTTGAAGTTGTATACAGGAGTGATAATATTTTGTGAAAAGCCAGTATTTGAGGACCCACAGGTCGAGTCTTGGTCTTGAAAGTGTGTTTTAGTTATTTCTTATGTGTGAATTTCCCTCCTTTCATTGCAAGCGGCGTTTAAGCCGATCTTCAAATGAATTGGCCTCAGAAACAAACACAA
This sequence comes from Scalopus aquaticus, assembly GCA_004024925.1. NCBI lineage: Eukaryota > Metazoa > Chordata > Mammalia > Eulipotyphla > Talpidae > Scalopus > Scalopus aquaticus. The sequence continues at coordinate 24,410 of PVIJ01017565.1, read as the reverse complement.
AAAATCCTACACGGATCATTCCCTGGGCTTTGTGCTCATTATGTGACCTTTTCTTACTCACTGGAGACCTGGAACTTCTTGGTCCTGCTTCTTTCCCTTTCTAGTCGTTACGGTGAATGAAACAAGGCGGCAGACTCTGGGCAGGGAAGCTCTGACTGTGATGGAGCAAAGAGGGCTTGTGGCCTCACGTGCACTGGCATTCGGGGGTGCCGCAAGAGGCACCCCAAGGAGAGGAGCCTCCCTTTGGCCTCCACTTCCGCTACCAGCCGACTGGTCCCACCATATCTCTAGACCTGCACCCGGCATCGGGGGGCCCCAGAGCAAGGCGGCAAGTGCAGGCTGGAGAGTAACCCACCAACAGAAGATCTCTTTGTTGTCTGGCGCAGAATCCGCCTCCGTCCCCGGTACCTGAGAGACGTGTCGGAGGTGGACACCAGGACCACAATCCAAGGGGAGAGGGTCAGCGCCCCCATCTGCATCTCCCCCACAGGTTTCCACTGCCTCGCCTGGCCCGATGGAGAAATGAGCACCGCAAGAGGTGAGAACCAGCTCCCCTAGGCCCGCCTGAGGCTCCCTCCCTGGGCGCCCTGCCCTGCAGGACTCATCCCTGACCTGCAGGGGGCGCCCCGACCTGCAGGGGTGTCCCTGACCTCCAGGGGAGTCCCTCAGTGCAAAGCCAGGGCCACAGGGCTTCTCATGGAGGGGGCTGAGGCACAGAAGTCTGGTTGGGGGAAGTGAATGTTTAACACTGTTCGCATAACCTTTTGCCCAAAATTGTGAAAACGCCCATCTTTCATAATGCAGACTGGGCAGGCGCTACTGATGCAGAGGGCTTGAAAACCCCTCCCAGCCTTCCTGGGGAAGAAGGTTCCTCTAACTCACCTTCCTAGGGAAAGGGATGCCCAGTGCCGCCTCAAGGCTAGAGCTCTCCTTGACCCCACGCGGCTCCCATTGACCAGCGCTGTGGCTGAGTGGGGAGTCTCTGCATTTAGGACAAGGGGGAAGTCGTGACACTGGGGTGAACACCCCAGAAGGTGTTCTTGTCCAGATGTCGCATTTTCCTTCTCCTCGACTGGCTCTGTCATCGTATTTGCCCAAAAAAAAAAAATTGTATTATTGGTTATGTCTCCTTCCTAGTAACCCCTCATCGTCTTTCTTCACCAATAAAAATGGGAAGAGAACAGAAGCGAGGAGAGGGGTGGGGCTAGAAATACTCCACCCCTCCTTTGTGTTCCTCACTCCAGGCCAGTTCTTGGGTGTTGCCCGGGGCTTAGCTGGCGTCTGTGACTCCGTGATGTGAGATGCCAAGAACCCCAGGGAGTCTAGCCTGAAGGTGACATCCATGTGCTCAGGAACCAAGTCTGCTAGGTTGAAATATAAGTGCCCCGTGTGACTAGGACCACTTTCCTAAATCTTCATGGTTGAGTTGGTGTACTGCTTGGGGTGTTGCAAAAAAATGGGTCCTCGCCTCTTGACACGAGGAGCTGAAAATACCAACTTTTGACTTGGCCGAATTCTCTGCTCGGGGCCTGTGGAATGGTAGTGACCTTAACTGGCTGGAGGCTTCAGGCGGGAGCGATTAAAGTATCAGGTGAGAAATGAACCACGTGGCAGGACCTCTCTGTCAGCATCATCGCCGTCATCACAGTCGGCTGCACAGCAGACCACTTCCCACGTCTGAAAATGCTTCCATCGCTGATATTTAATGTCATAACAATGCTAGGAGACGTGCTGATATCCCCCTGCTTCACAGGTAAAGAGAATGAGACGCAAGGGTGCGCAGCTAAGACGTGCACAAGTGTTGCTCTTCTAACTTCAGATCCGTCCCCCACTGCACGGGTCTGCCTTCTCGGTTGGGATTACATTTCTTTGTCCTCTTTATTCCCTTCAGCTTCCTTAACAAGTTCACAGAAGCCTTTTCCCATCTGAGAGCTGCAACAAGCCCAAGATGGTGCTGGGGGCTATTTTAATGTGGGGTACAGGGTTGGTAAGCCAAGTTTTAGGAAGGGGGCCCCGATAGCTTTGGGGGCCCCAACAGCTTTAGGGTCCCCTGTCTGATCAAACACCTCCTGCCCTTGCCCTACAGGGAAGCAGGATGAAGTCAAGTTTGATTTAATTGTCTCATGGGACAATGGCCAGAGACAACACAGACTCCAGGGCTGCTCCCCGCAGTCCAGCGCGCCCCCTCCCCCCAAGCTGAGCTGTGCATTTGCTTTGCAGCTGCCCAAGCGGCCGACACCTGCTACATCACCAGCACCTACGCCAGCTGCAGCCTGGAAGACATCGTCACCGCTGCTCCCAGAGGCCTCCGGTGGTTCCAGCTCTACGTGCAGCCGGAACGGGAGCTGAACAAACGTCTGATCCAGAGGGTGGAGTCCCTGGGCTTCAAAGCTCTGGTGATCACTGTGGATGTCCCCGTGCTTGGCAACAGGCGACATGACATTCGAAACCAGCTGGACTTGAAATCGAATTTACTGCTGAAGGATCTTCAGTCACCTAAGGAGGTGGGAGGAGACCGCATCCAAGGGCAGGTCTGAGAGGAGGCGACTGTCCATCCCCCGTCCCTTCTTTCTCCCACAAGGATGCCTGCTCGGTACCAGGCACTGGGGGGCAGCAGCTAGCAGAGCGGGTCTGGTTCTGCTGCCCAGAGTTTACAGGCAAGCAGAACAGAAAACAAAACGTTCTCACCCAACCTGTCACCAGAAGTGTTCTGAAACTGGTGAAGCGGTGAGGTAGGGGAAAGATTTTTGCATGAGATAGGATGGTAACTTCTACAAATTCTCCTGGTGTTTTCTATTTTGTGGCACACCTAGAAAATGGTCATCTTGGATGGCGCACCTGGAAAATGAGCCCCTGGGAGGGAGCTCACAGTCAATGTTGTTTTTTTTTTAAAGATTTATTTATTTATGCATACAAGCTGGGGTGCTGGCCAGAGGTGTGGGGCAGTGAGAGGGCTCACCAGAGACAGAGTGGGGAGCAGAACAGGCAGATCTACTGAAATACACTGCTGAGGGGAGCAGCGGAGGACAGGAGAGGTCTGCTGCGCCCTGTGGGTCAGCTCCCCTGCCGGGGATCGAACTCAGGCCGCAGAGACTGGAGATAGCTTGATAGCGCTGAGACTTTAACCCCTGCTCCACCAGGGAGGCCCTAAGTTTCTCTTTTCTTCCCGACAGAGAACTTCAATGCCTTATCTCAAAATGACTCCCATTGACGCCTCCATCTGCTGGGACGACCTCTCCTGGTTTCAGAGCTTGACGCAGCTGCCGGTCATCCTGAAGGGGATTCTGACGAAAGAGGACGCAGAGCTCGCCGTGAAGCACAAAGTCCACGGCATCATTGTCTCCAACCACGGGGGGAGGCAGCTGGATGAGGTCCCTGCTGCTGTGAGTGGGACGACGTCAGAGGGACGCGTTTGAGTGCTGGGTGCGTGTGTCCGCGGCTAGGCACTTGTGCAATTCCGGGCACACTCTCCCCTCCCTTACTACATTTGTTGGCATCCACGTGTGAAATTGAGGAACTTTTTAATCATTATCAGCAGCCTAGTATGTGCCAGGCTATTTTTTAAAAAAACCAGAACTTTACAAGGCTGGGAAACGGGAGGCTCGACTGTCCCCCTCAACCGAGTTCTTTCAAAGAAGCACAGTAAGTGCGCTCCTTGCTCCCACGGGCCTGCCATTCACACCCGTCGTGTCTCAGTCAGGGCCTGGTGGGAGGAAGAGGGGAAGGGTCAGCCCCGTAAACCGCCAAGCTTCCCAAGCCTAGGAGTGTCCAAACCAGCGAGGCCCCATTTATACCTAAGGACTAAGTTTCTCTCTATTTTTAAAGATTTCTTTTTATTTATTCATGCATATAAGAACTGGGGTGCAGGCCAGAGGTGTGGGGGGATGGGTGAGAGGACGCACCAGAGACAGAGTGGGGAGCAGAACAGGTGGATCGACTGAAATGCACTGCTGAGGGGAGCAGCGGGGAGACAGGAGAGGTCTGCCACGCCATGTGGGTCAGCTCCCTGGCCCTCAAAGAGCACAGAATGGGGGCCATGGGCAGGTGAAGTTCTTTCCCCAAGGACCTCCTCCCAGATCGCCCTCACCCCTCCCTATGGAGCCGCTGGTGCTCAGGAGCCTGTCCAGAATGGGGCCCCTTGGCCTGGAAGGCCTCTTGGCCACAGAGCCTGGGGTTGAAGAGGCAGATTGAAAGAGCAGGCCCAGTGGGGAGACCAGAGCTGTGCCGGCTGCTTCACATGGTCTGACAAAGTCTGCGACTCGCCTGGACAGTGCTGGGGCGCCCCTACCCCGCCTCAGCGCCCTACAGGAACGGGGGACACGTGCTGAGCTGGGTGTGCGGGGCCGGCCTGCGGTCCTTCCCCTAGCCAAGTGCTCCGAGGCTCAGGGCTCAGCAGCCAGTTTCAGCCAAGACTTAGCGAGGGAGGAACCTCTGGCTGGGCCACCCGGAAACAGACGCGGGACGAAAGTCAAACTGTCCTTTGAAAGGGAGACTGTGGAAGTGTTGTCGCGGGTGGAAAAGTCCCTCTGGGGTGTGAAGAGGGGCCGGCCCGCTCGTCCACGCTGTGGGCGTGGGGCAGTGAGCCAGGGAGACCCAGCAGGAGCGAGCGCTGGCAGGGAGCCCCGGGGGCTGCTGGGGGTCAGGTGCAGCCGCCGGGACCCCTCAGGCCGGGAAGCGGGGCCCCAGCTTGGGCTCCCGGGTGTGGCCACAACAAGGGGAAGTTTCCGTGCCGCGCGCCCCGGGGCTCCAAACGGAAACCCGCAGCCTCTGCGTCTGCTCCCCAGATCGACGCCTTGCCCGAGGTGGTGGCCGCCGCGAAAGGGAAGGTGGAGGTGTACCTGGACGGCGGGGTCCGCTCCGGCAACGACGTGCTCAAGGCCCTGGCCCTCGGCGCCAAGTGCGTCTTCGTGGGGAGGCCGGTGCTGTGGGGCCTCGCCTGCAAGGTGAGCCGGCAGCGTGACCCGACCGCGCGCCTCCTGGCAGGTCTCTCTGTGGTTCCACCTCGGGCACAGAGGGGGGCTCTGGCTTTCTCTGCCACGCGGTGCAAGTTCTCAAAAGCCCGTCCCCTCCCCCGCCGTCTCACCCCTCCTCCCCGCCCCCCCAGCTTTCCTTTACCCCAACATCGCTCTGCTTCCAACAGCCACGCCGGCAGCGCCTGCTCTGAACACGGAGCGGTCAGGCTCACCATGTCCCTTCCGGCCCCTTTTGTCCCCTGTCTGTCTCGAAACAGGGTGAACACGGCGTTAAGGAAGTTTTGAACATTCTACGAGATGAATTCCGCACATCCATGGCCCTGACGGGTGAGTGCTAGCAATTCTTTGCCTGATCTCGAGCAGAGCACAGGCCTCTGCAAAAGCGCGGGGGTCCCCTCCAGGCTCACCTTCCCTGCCCCCACTGTCCAGAAGGTTGGGGAGAAACAACCCAGTCATTCTGCACTAGCTCAGAACGCGACTCCTCTGCTCTGCCTTTGAAAAGCGAGTGTCTGTTCAGACAGTGGGGGAGGGGCTCCATTCTCACCGACCTACTCAGATCACAACAGGCTTGTGGGGTGTGATCTTGAAGTGATATCCATGGACTGGGAAGAAATTAAGTCAGAAATGATGTCACAGAGAAAGTGCGGGAAGCAGGCAGGTAAATTCAAACAGCAAGACGGATGCCAGCATCTCAAAGGTACCTGCGGTAGCAGGGGCTTCGGCAACAGGGACATTATCATAAGGAGTGCCCATAAAAATAGAGCACTTTTAACAAAGCCGGGAATCCAGTGACCCGTTAAATAATGGCTCCCAATCAATGATGGTGACTCCCCTCTTCAGGGACATCTGTGCTTTGGTTTACCTGACTGGCACAGTGACTACGAGGTGGGTGCAGTAGGGTTTGGCACCCAAGGGCCAGGGACGCTGATGTCCTCAGGGCTTGGGGCTGCCTCCTAGGGAAGGACGGTCCCAGCCTAATACAATGGCCAGTAGCCCCCTGGCTACTGAGCTTGCTGTGGGTGGTGACTGATGGCAACAAGAGGACAGACGAGGTGAACCCCAGTAAGACTGCGACTCATGCTCTGACTCTAAAATTTGGTGAAAGCAGACGCCCTCTTCAGAAGGAAGGAAACAGTGAACCACGACCATGTCACGTCACCAACTTCCCTGCACAGATAAGCACCTGCCCTGGTACCAGTGCCCCCAGGCGCCCTCTGTGCCAGGTGCGAGGCAAGACAGCTGGGTCTTTCAAAGTCTTGGCCTCAGGGCCCACGTCATATTGTGCCCTCTGGGACGAAAACCCACGCTCTGGGGCTTGAGCAATGTTAGATATTGTAGCACATCCACCTGACACCGGCCTCTTTTCCATGAACAGACTCATAGGGGAAGGGGGGGGCAGGTCAAGGCCTCGGGGACCCTGTGGCCAGATTCCGGCCAGAGACACGTCACAGAGTCTAAGAAGACGAGTTGGAAACTGTTCATGGTCTCCAGTCCCTCTCAAGAGGGCGGGGGCGCACGTGGGCAGGGGCACCACACTGGGGTCTGTTTCTCCTGGGAAAGGGGAGATGAAAGAGGGGGTCTCTGGGCTTCCTGATTCCATGCAGCTGAGTTGACTTCCCCCTCACCCCCAAACTTATCTTCTCCCACTTCACGTGCAAGGGCAACTGGGCTTTGTAAAACAGAAGATGGGGTGTGCAACTCACAGGCACAGGTTCTTTCCTTCCATGGAACGTTTCCCTTGATAGTCACTGAGGTGGGAGGGGTGTGGGCAAACTCTTCTCCTCGGAGGGAAAGGGGAGAGGCTGCTGCACCAGAGGGCAGGGCTTGGGGGAAGAGAGGAAAGAAGAGGAGGACACTGGGGGGGGGGCCGCTAGGGTTTTATTCTCTTCTTCCTTCTAATTGTGCTCAACAAAAATCTTCTGCTTTAAATAGAGTGAGTAATAACAACCAAACAGGGGCAGACAAGAGGATGGGGGGAAGAGAGAGGATGGGAGCCCAGGGGAAGGGCTCCTTCAGCTCCTCTGCGAGTATCCCCCCTTGAGGAAGCCCCCTGGCCAGTCCTTGGGGAGAGGGGCGCTCAGAGGGGGCCGCTGCTCTCGGCAGGACTCACCAACATGCAAAATCACCAGCCTTCCCTGCACACAGCACACACTGCCAAGTCACCTAACACAGAAGCGGCGCCAGGAGGCAAGTAAGCCCACCGTGTGCTTCTTCCTCCTGCTTTCCAACTGTGACATTTTTCCCTTTTGACCCTGGGACTTCACAGCCCTGGGAGAAGAACCCTATCTGTGCCATTGCTGCAAAGAAAATAAATTTAAAAGTAACATTTTTCTAACTGCTAGGCTAGTTGCCAAAATTATATATCTGGAAGGGCTAAGATCACGATTTATTTTGTCAACCACCACATCACACGGAAATGATATCCCCACGAGGTTGCACAGTCCTCCCCAAGGCTCGGGCATCCTCTCGGGGTTTCCTCTTTGGAATTACCCACTTCACTCTCCGTTGGACAGAGCATGTGAGTATAAATAGCCCCCGACTTACAATAAGGAGAAAGTAGAAAAAAATGGTAAGTGTGCTTTGCTTGTGTTACATAATTACTACAGAACAGTGTTATGTAATTATGCTTTTTGTGTAATTATTTGAATTTTTACGGAACCTCCCCCAAGTGCAAAGAGATGCCCTTGATGCTGGCTGCGATCCACACATCAGACCACGGAGAGATAGCGCTGATAACCAGAAACAGCACCCAGATATCACAGACTCGAGCAAACATGCTACAAACCATCCAACACGGACTCACAAGACAGTGAAGCAGCTGTCGAGACATTTTTAACAGTTTAAATGCAGCGGGTCCGCCTGGCTCAAAGTGCCTCTCCCCTCGCCCCTGGGGCAATCCACAGGTCCCTAGGTCACCGCAACTTTGGGGACAGCCACCTCCTCCCGCTGCCGGAGTCCAGTTGACTTCTGCTGCTCTTGCCTCTCCCGCCAACCCAGACACAACAGGCAGCCCTTTCCTGCCTCCACCTTTGGGAAAAGGCCCTCTTGATGTGGGCATTTTTTAAAAGATTTATTTATTTATGCATACAAGAGCAGGGGTGTAGGCCAGAGGTGTGGGGGGTAAGAGGATCCACCAGAGTCAGATTGTGAGCAGAACAGGCGGATCTGCTGAAGTACACTGCTGAGGGGAGCAGCGGGTGAGGCAGGAGAGGTCTGCTGCACCATGTGGGAAGCTCCCTGGCCGGGGATCGAACTTGTGCTGCAGTGGCTGCTGACAGCTTCATGCTGAGACTCAACCCGTTGCACCACCAGGGAGACCCCTTGTTGTTGTCATTTTTGTGAGTGGTCCAAGTTGCTGACGTTGGGATTTGGCGGCGGAGGTGCCCATGCACAGACGCGGGGAGAGCCCCATGTTGATGGTGTCACCCCGTTTGCGTCTTCCTGCCCCGTCTCATCACCAGGAGTTCTTCACTGAGCCCCGGTTCTCTAGCCCAAACCACCTCGCTAGATCCTTCCTCTCTTTCTTCTCTCTTTACTTCTTAGCCACAGTTATTCTCCTCAGTCCTGGGCCAAATCTTAGCTACAGACCTCATTTTGCCATTTCAATTGAGATCCTCCGTGAAGACAAAAAGGGTGTTGTTCCATAGACCTTCCCCTTAGACCACAGTTGCTGCATGGAACACTCACCCAGCCCTTGCTGTTCCCCGAGTCCAGTGCTCCCTGACAGAGACTGCACATCCTTAAGCTGAGTGAGGACTGAGATCAAGGTCAAGTTGATTTTTTTTTTTTTAAGATTTATTTTTTATTTATACATACAAGCTGGGGTACAAGCCAGAGCTGTGGGGTGGCGAGAGGGTTCACCAGAGACAGAGCGGGTAGCAGAACAGGCAGATCAGAACTACACTGCTGAGGGGAGCAGCGGGCGAGGCAGGAGAGGTCTGCCTCACCATGTGGGATTCTCCCCGGCCGGGCGTCGAACTCGCGTCGCCGCTGCCGACAGCTCCACAGCGCAGCGCTTAACCGCTGCGCCACCGGGGAGGCCCCAAGGTCAAGTTGATTGATAGTACAAACGAACTGATGTAACAGGCGAAAACCACAGTTATCTTTTTACCACGCCCTCCTGCCACAATGGTTAGAAGACAGGGGCACAGGGTTACAGAGTAACTCCCAGTGCCATCAGAATGCTGGTGGTATTCACTCTGCACAAGGAATATCCCACCAGGCTGAGCACGATCATCGAATCAGGCTTGTTTCCGTGGGGTCGCCCCTGCCTTTGAAGGGAGGTTGCTGGGGTTTTGGAGAAATGAGTCCTTCGGCCGTGTTGCTCTTTCAGGCTGCCGGACCATCGCCGAGATCAGCCAGGACCTGATCCAGTTCTCCAGGTTGTGAGGCACAGAGCTGGGGACAGGACTGCGAGGTTGCCCAGAGGAGGAAGATGGCTCACGATGTGGCCTGATGCCACCCACCTGCGTCCCACCGTCCCGTCTCAGCCCTGCATCCTCAACCCCTCCACCCCTGTGCGTCCTGCCGCGAGGTCCTGTCTTGCTCAAACGCACACGCACTTCTTTGCCTCTGCCTTTCCAGTGCCGTTCTCCTGCCTGAAATCCTCTGAATGAAAACACCTTAGGAGGCAAACCAGTAATGACTGAAACAGATAGGGGCTTACATTTTTACACGTCTGTCTCTGCAAAACAACTATGGAAATATGCACTCTGGACAGAAGAGCTATGTGTAAAAAATATTCTCAACAGAAATCATCCTGCTGTGTACAGATGAGAGGGAAATAGCAGCCCCAAGAACAGGGACTTTGGAGGCATGCAGACGGGTTTGACAGCCGGGTTGCTGCCGGGACTGTGCAGCTAGAAGGTTTCAATCTCCCTGTTTCTGTGACTTCATCTATGAAATGGAGACTATACCACTTAGCCGGCTAGGTCAGGAGAAAGACTTCACGAGATAATGCACATGTAGTTCTGAGCACAATGTTTCACCCTAGTAAATGCTTAAAAAAGAATATGCATTGTTGTTATTATTTGGGAAAGTCTAACTCATCTTTTAAGGCCTTATTCTGGTGTCACCTGCTCTTGTCCCAGCTACTCACTCAGAGCTTGCTGCGGTGTTTTTCATGCTCCACTATCCCCGCCCTTATCATAATGTGTTCTGTCTACTTACTTGCATGCTTCTCTCTGGGCAAGGAGCTGTATATTTGGTACTGAGCTTGGCACATAGCAGCATCTCCATGACCATTCGTGGGATGGAGGGATGAACAGACGGACAGACGGATGGATGGACGGATGGGTGGGTGTGTGGATGGATGGGTGGACAGACCGACTAAAATAAATGGATGAATGGAGAGATGCAAAACTTAAACAGATGACTTGCCAGGATAAAAACTTCCCAGTTCCCTGACTAGCTCAGATTTCTAGAATTAGGGTATCCAACTGATTAAGATCTTATACTTGAAAACATCAGGAAATATAAGGATGAAACTCGATGTCCTAAATAAATAGCCTCAGAGCTGGGTACTCCACGTTCTCTCCTGCGCATCTATTCTCTACACAACAGCCACAGAGCTTTCTAAACGTATAAACAAATCCTGTACCTCCCTGTTCATGGTCTTTCTGTGCCTTCTCTTTCTATTTGGTATAAATTCCAACCTGATCACCAGCTCTCTAGGGCACTGCATCAGCTGGTTCTGGATCCTTCCAACTCATTTCTTCAGTACTCCCCCCTTTCATCACTATGTTCCAGCCACGTTGCTCCTTCCGACCCCTTAAACTAGCACAATTTTTTCTTTCCTCTGGGCTCCCATGTTTACTATTCCCTCAACACAAAATGCCCTTCCCCATTTTCTTCTGTTTTCCCTCTGAGCCTGCTTGAGCCAACGTTGTGATTTTGGATTAATGCATTAAACCCGTATTTATTCAAGGGTTTCCTGGAATGACGAGGTTTCATAAGGTACTGAGAAGCTCGATCAAGGTCCAGTGCCAGGGGTAGCTCTTAAATGCTACCAGAGGTTAAATTCTACCTCCCCAATGAGTTGAGATCGCCCTCGAATAAACCCTGCTTAACTTATCACCCTTACCCCAGCACCTACTTTAGTGAACTTGTTTACCATTCAGCTGCACCTGCATAGGGACCGTGACCAGGTTTCTCAGTGCCTTATCAAACCTGGTCGTTCCTGGAAGCCCTTGAGTAACCAAGGGTTAAATGCGTTAATCCAAAAACGCAACATTGGACCAAGCAGGCTCAACAGTGACTCGGGACAAAATGAAGCTGAGCTGTCACTGGTGTCCTAAGACAGCAGATAAGACAAGCCTCCTTCTGGGACACTTCCAGCAAGAGCCAAAGCCATGAGGCAGGCCCCAAGAAACTCACACAGCTGAGGCTTCAGAACACCGACACAGATGCACACTTCTTCTGGAGGCGCCTTCTTCACTTGACTTTCCTCCTGGTTTGCTTTTTTTTTTTTCTTAAGAGATTTATTTATTTATGCATATAAGTTGGGGTGCAGGCCAGAGGTGAGGGGGGAAACGCAAACGGCATACCAAAGTTTCATGTTGGTTCCAGTTTCATTGCCAACACTTAGTAGGTGTTTAGTTTGGTGGCATTTTGTCTGCTCTTTCTAAAAGCCTTAGCAGAGCTTAGTTTTAACTCTCGGGAGTAGCTGCTACCATTGTAGATGTTTTGGATAGATTTGCACCACCACACGGCCACTTGATATGAAAAACTATTTAACTCACTTATTATCTTGTGAAAAGTACAAGCTGATTTTGTTCACTTGTATTCATGAAGTATGATGAAAAGCAATAGATTACAGTCTTTTGTTGCGTTAAATTGATTGCCACTATTAACCAGCCAAATGTAGAGTTTACACTGTTTTCCGTCATATGTGCCTTTCGTAACGCCACTTGGTTATTTTATTGTGTTACAAAAAAAAAAAACTTTAAGAAATGGCATGTAATATTTCATCATGTTTTCCTTGTTTATGCACATTTTGAATGATTGCATGATTTCTTCACAGAAACATGATATCTGATATTGTGAAAGTAATTTCAAAGATATTTTACATGTTTTCTTAGAATGTACAAAGTCTTGAACCCATCCAACTTGAAAAAGTAATCACATACTTTGCAATCACTTAAATGGGACATACTTTTTTCATCCCAACTTCACAAATTTGCAAAAAAAAAAAAATGTTTTTGTTTGCTTTTTTTCACCAGTCCTACTGTGACATACTCTTAACTATAAAAATAAGTAGCAACAAAGTATGGAGGAGGGGGAGGGGGCTCACCGTGCCTTTGAGAAATCTAGAACTTGCCTTAAATCCTCCTCAAATAAATCAGTATTTTGTCATTAGTACTTGAGGGAATTTGAGTGTAGAATGGGTCCTGCTACACAGAGGAGAATATCTTGACTTTTATGTACCTGTAGCTACAAAGTGAAGAGGCTGTTACCAGATTCTGGGGTCTAGAGCTTTCCAAGAAATAGAAATAATGGCGACTCTCACCCGCAGCCATTGAGCAAGGCTGCAGCAAAGCTCGTGCAGCTTAGTATAAGGAAGTCAGCGTGGGGGCAAGGCCTGCCGCGCTGTAACAGTCACTGAGAAGGGGCGTTGCATGCCCCCGGACCCATCAATTTACTGAATGGGGCTTTGTGAATTGAGGGGAAGCTAAAAAGAACTTGGAACAGAAAACTAAGGAAGAGCTATGGAGGACCTGGAGGAGACACGTGGAGCAAGCCATGCTTGCTTCTCAGCCTGGGGTTTGCAGCAACTTGAGGCACGTGGAAGGAGACACACGAAAGAGACGTGGGTGAGAGACTCGTGGGGAGACTTGATGTTGACTTGGACTCTGACTGCGCTCCCTTCCCTCCAGACGTGCCTGCCCCCTTCTGCCCCTTTGCTACGGGTCCCCACCAGAAGGTGCCTTAGACTGTGGCAGCTTTTGGACCTCAGTGGCCCCACTTTGCGCCAACCCTGTTTGGCTGGGCATTTACCCATGAGGAGATGGGTCACTTTGGTGTGCTTAATTGTAAACTATTAGCCTTTCTCTCTTCTTTCTCTCTCTGTTGCACACTAATCCTATTAAAGTTCTTTTCTGTGGAAGGTCTTATGCACTTTGAGTATGCTTGCAGATGGCAGAACCTATTTAGGGTGTGCAGGTTTGACCCAGGATGTCCTTCCTTCTGCCCGCTAACACTATTTTCTGAAAAATGGTGGATGGTCTGTTTGGGTACTTTTATCCCAGAAAAGTTAAGGGGCCATGGTGCCTTCTTCATTCCAAGAGGTGATTCCATATCTTGAATTCCTGGTACATGTGATCTCTTGCTGTATCTTGATGGATTCTATGATATTAGCCTGGAGGCCTGTTAGCCTAGTCTGTTTACTAGTGATGAAACCTTTTTGAATCTAAAGTATGCATCAAGGGGAGGGTTTCTTCTGAGAGACAGGGGCAGGCAAGTATTAGTGTGGGTGAGGGACCTGAATCACATAATGGCTTGGTGGCCTTCGCCTGAGTTAATATCCAGCACCATGAGCTTCCCAAGACTCACCAGTTCCTACCACCTGCCTAACTCAAGGTCACCTCTTGGTGCTGAAATGGTATATAGTACAAGAAGATGCCAAAATGTGTACCATTTTTTTTTCCATAGAGAAAGATAGGAATGTCTCCCAAGCTTGCCTGGACAGTAGATGAATGAGCAGTGGCTTTAGCGGTTTGCTTGCAGGCACAGTTAGAAGACTGTGTATATGGGGCCTCCCTGGTGGTACAGCGATTAAGTGCTGTGCTGTGGAGCTGTCAGCAGCGGGGATGCAAGTTCGACGCCCAGCGGGGGAGATTCACACATGGCGCGGCAGGCCTCCCCGCCTCGCCCGCTGCTCCCCTCAGCAGTGTATTTCCGTCAATCTGCCTGTTCTGCTCCCCACTCTGTCTCTGGTGAACCCTCTTGCTGCTCCACGCCTCTGGCCTGTATCCCAGCTTGTATGCATAAATAAATGAATCTTAAAAAAAAAAGAAGGCTGTGTATATGTAGGCTGGACAGCTTTGACAGAGTAGGGTTCTGGCTATAACAACATAAGTCAACTTGAGTTGAGCAAATCAAACCCAGCAATATATTAAGAGACTTATTCTTCGTGACCTAGTGGGATCCATTCCAGGGACATAAATGATTGCGATTTACCATATCAACTTAAAGAATAAAAAGCACATGATCATTTCAAAAGAGGCTAAAAACGCATTTGGCAAAATTCAACATTCATTTGTGATAAAATCTCTCATGAAATTGGGAATAAAGGGGACATACCACAACATCATAAAGTCATATATGACAAACCCACAGCCTAGATTATACTTAATTGTGAAAAACTGAAAGAACTCCCCCTAAGACCAGGAATAAGAGAATGAACACTTTCCCACTGCTGTTCAACACAGTACTGAAAGTCCAAGCCAGAGCAATGAGGCAAAAGAAGACATAAAAGGAACCCAAACTGCAAAAGAAGTAAAACGATCACTGTGTGCAGATAGTGTGACAGTATATAGAGAAAACCCTAACCCCACCAACAAAGTACTAGAAATAACAAGTGATTACAGGAGAGGCAGGTTACAAAATCCACATACAAAAATCTCTTGCATTTCAATATGAAAATACTAAATTAGAGGAAAGACAAATTAAGAAATCAATCCCATTTATAATTGCACCACAAACATTGAAAGGCCTGGGAAGAAACTTAACAAAGGAGATGACAGACCTCTACCCTGAGTACTGTAACACACAGATGAAAAAAATAAAAGACACAAAAAAATAGAAAGATGTCCCATGTCTGTGGATTGAAAATAGACCTTGTTTAGGTGACCATATTACCAAAAGAAATTTACAGGCTCAATGCAATACTTATCAAAATCCCAATGATAATTTCTTAAGACTATAGAACACTTCTAAAATTTTAATGGAGCCACAAACAACCTTAAATAGCCCAAGCAATCTGAGACAAAAGAAGAAAAATGGAGTATCATGTTCGCTTACTTCAAACTCAACTGCAAACTGAGATGAATCAAAACAGTATGATATTTGAATAAAAACAGAAACAGACCAATGGGATAGAATTGAAAACCCAGAAATAAAAGAAGTTATATGTAAATTATATACATATAAATAATTATATTAAAGATATAAATTCAGGAGATTTAGTGATTAATTAAAGCTAAAATAGGCAAATGATTTAGCTATTTCACCTAAAAGGTACATTAAATGTCCAAAAATTATGTTTCTAAACTAATTATGTTGAACATAATTAGTCATTAAGGAAGTGTAAATCAAAACCACAATCAGAGAAACACCAGTGCTTACCCTCTAGAGTGGCTATAATTCTTAAAATGGGAATAATAATTGGAGGACATGAAGAAACAACAGTACCTTTATATGGTGTCTAGAAAATGCAAATCAATAGAGTTAGAAAGTTAATTAGAGGTTTCCCAAATTGTGCTTGGAATGGGAGTAAGGACTGCCTTCTGGGGGAACTTGGGATCTTTTGGGGTTGATAGAAATGTCCTATAACAGATTTGTGGTGATGGTTACACAAGTCATAATTTGCTAAAAAATAATAGGATTATACACTTAAGTGAATTTTGTGGCATGAAAATCATATCTTAGTAAAATGGATTGGAATAAAAAAAGAGTAATATTGTGGACACCAGCCACCTGGTCCTTTATTTTTTTTTTTTCTAGTTTCTATATAATTGAATCTACTTAAAGATCTGAACTCTTGCTCTTTAGGCTCTTTAGCTGAAGGCAATTCCCAGAGATAGCAGCTGGTACCTACCAGCCACTAACATTCTCAACCCCGAAGGGGTGGGGAGTGTGTACGGCTCTCATCCAGCATACTGTTGCAGGCAGAGGTGCTCTCATCCAGAATACTGTTGCAGGCAGAGGTGCACGATCCACCTTGGTGGCCTCAGAGAGGCTCTGCAAGCTTCAGCAAGCCTGAGGCCCTTTATCTAAAGTTGACGTCTTCCCAGAACAAGCTGCAACTTGGTGGGCTGACTGGGGTCAGCCTTTCCTAAGAACATGTGTTTGAGGCACTGCAAGTCAGATGCCAAGTGGGAAGAAGAGAATACCCACAACTTGAGTGGAGGGAAAAAAATAAAAATTGAGTTTCTAGGTATACAGGGTGGGGAAGGCAGTCACCGTGAAACTCCATGCTTGGATCTGTGACCACTGCAGATTTCTAAACTTTGCAGAACCTCCCAGAGAGGAGATGCTGAGTTAAAGTAGACCTGCCTCTTCCCCCCCCGCCGCCCCAATATATTTATTGCACAAGACAAAATTCACATTGCGTTGGGAGATGGCTCTCAGCCTTGTTTAAGCTTACAGATCTTGGACCCTCACTGCTGACATAGTTGAAACTGGAGTCCAGTTTTTATCTCGCTATGGCCTTGGGGCTCACTTTGTCTTCCATTGCCTTGAAAGAATGAGAGATAGAAGCTGAATGCCACCCCTTTTTGGGGAGGAGGAGTGAACAATAGGTATGTAATAGGATTTCAAGGCCAAGAGGCTGAGTCAGTCAGAGGCACTGGCATATAAAACTCCAGCCCCGCCTTTGGGAGATAAGGGACTGGACCCAGACTCTCCAGGCTGGCTTTCAAGGATTCCCCAGGTTAGAGCTTTTTCTCGCTTTCTCTCCATTACTGGGGGGTGGTGAGGTGTTAAAAGGAGAAGACGGGGATTTTGCAAGAGTGGAGTGAAGGGAATGGGGTTTGTGAGTCTGTAACATTTGACCTCTCCTTTCTACCCCTTCCCAGGCCACACTCTAATCCAATCTGCTCCCCAGTGATTTTGGGCTTCTGACCAGTGTTTCCTGGCACCCAGATTTGGCCATGACTGGATGGAGATGCCTTGTGACAGGAGCAGGAGGGTTTGTGGGTCGCAGGACTGTCCACTTGTTGGTGGAGGAGAAGGAACTGCTGGAGATCAGGTTACTGGACAAA
The DNA here is from genome assembly GCA_004024925.1 of Scalopus aquaticus. Lineage (NCBI taxonomy): Eukaryota > Metazoa > Chordata > Mammalia > Eulipotyphla > Talpidae > Scalopus > Scalopus aquaticus. Next base: position 7,456 of record PVIJ01017565.1, on the reverse strand, counting down.
GTCTTCAAGCCAGAAGTCCAGGAGGAATTTTCTAGTAAGTGAAGTCCAGCCCACCTTAAGCCCTCTGTGGAAGTGTGTGGTGGTGGGGAGGGGCGACCCTATCTAGCAAACGAAGGGAAGTGGCCGCTGCATCCAGGCCAACCCTGTGTCCAGAGGCGGCAGAGAAGAAGGCACAGGTGGTGTTGTGCAAAGGATGCTGGGCTGGGGGTCAGGAGGCTGGATACAGGCCCTGGGACTAGAGAGAAGGCTGCAGTCAGCCTCCTTGGCCTCCGGGCCTCTTTTCTCATCACCTAGAAAATCACATGTCTGTTCTCACCTTGTCAACAATTCTTTAATATTGTGAAGATTTTTGATTGGGCAATTGTTGCGTGGCATTTGCAAAGGGCATGAATGCGGCAGCTCTGCCCCGGGTGCCTGCTCTCCTGAGTCTTGCTTGACTTCAGTAAAAGATAAAGGGAAGCAGGGCTGAGTGTGTGTGTGCATGTGCCTGCGTGTGCATGTGCATGTGTGTGTGTGTGTGTGTGAGAGAGAGACAGACAGACAGACAGACAGAGAAGGACGCAGGGCAAGGGAGCCAGAGGCAGGCGAGCAGTGTCCTCTGCTGGTTCCCAGCCCATTTCTTCAATTACGTGGCCCTGTTCTGCTTCACTGCAAGGGAAGAGGCTGCAGAGTCTGCTGGGCCCCTTTTTGGTCTTTTCCCAGACTGCTGCCCCGGTGGTAAATACAAAGGTTGGGTTGATAGTGGCTTGAATACAAAGGTTGGCCTCAGACCCTAGATTCCCAAATTACCCTGTGGGGAAGGTAGGACCAGGGTGCACCATCTGTACTAAACCTTCCATTTTTCCAGAAGTAAAGCAACTGCTGAGGTCTCTGATGACGGGGCCAGAGCTCAGGCGAGACCCTCATGTAGGGTCTCAGCTGTCCAAGGCCGACTCTCACCACACAAGTCTTTAGCCTCTCCCATTTCCCCCTGTGTGCCCCCAAACCAGTCCCCTGTCCCCCTCCCTAGTGTTGGGGTGGACAAGTGCTGCGTACAGGCCCTGGCTGCCCAGAGATCCTGGGAACACCCAGCCCAGTGTCCTGAACCCCACCCATCACTGTTCCTTTCCCGTCTGGTCTCTACAGACACCATGCTCCTTTCGCCCTCAGCTTCAGTGTCTGACAAGCAGCTTCACAAACGACCAGCATCAACCGTTCACGATCCTTGTGTCACAGCACTATTTGCCATCTGACAGCTGACACTGGGACGGGCGATGCAGCCAGAGTGTGGCCAGCCAGGCGGGCACTGCCCCCCACCCCCCCCCACTCCCCCTGCTGACACCCTGCTTCAAGTCCTCCTCACCTGAACGGTGCACGAACCATTCGATTAATCTCCCTTTTTGCCTCGTTTTCTTTTATACCCATCACACCAATCCATTTCACATATGGCGGCCACATCACAACTTTTTATGTTTCTCCTCTTATTCCAAATCCTTACACAATTCCTCATTCCCTAAAGAATCAAATTCAAGTTCTTACCTCTTCTATCCATCCCCCCAAAAAGCCCGAATTCCTCACAACTCTCTTTGACAATGTTACACTCCAGGCACACTTGATTCCCGTTGCACAAATTCTTGGAATGAGATGGGATGGAACAGATGCGTGCTCTTCCAAAAAATGCCGACGCTCTGATTTCTGAGCCTTGGCAGAATGTGCTTCCCCCCACCCCACCTCCCCCATTCTTCCCTGAAGACCTGGGTGAGATGCTACCTTTATCAGGAATTTCCCAGCCATGTCCCGAAGGCCTTGCACTGATGCCCTCCCGTTCACACAGAGCTGCAGGGGAAGGTGAAGCTGACGTTCTTGGAAGGGGACATTCTGGACGAGCACTGTCTCCAGAGGGCCTGCCAGGGCGTCTCGGCCGTCATCCACACCGCCAGCATCATCGATTACATGCATCTCTTCCACAAGGACTTGATCATGAATGTCAATTTGAAAGGTAGTACACCCCAGGGAGGATGTGGAGAGGATGGGAACGCAGGGGAGGAAGGGAGGCGAGCGCCCCTTGCTGAGCACCTCTGGGCCTGCGCCAAGGGCTCTCACTACCAGCTGCGAATTCAAGGCTCCGGTCTTTAGACGAGGAGGCTGAGGACATTAGGTGGCCAGTCCACGGTGAGCAGATGTCTCCTCATTGCTGCTCCAAACGAGAGGTGGGAGACTCTAACCCCACCCTCTGCTGTCCAGCCCCCTCTGCTCCCTGGGCTAGAGGCTGGCCTAGCCTGGGGCATCACTGCAGCCCTCTGGGGGGCTCCAAGGCATTGGTCACGTGGTAAGCCCAAGAATGAAGGGCTGTGTGCCCTGAAGCACCCGGTCCGTCACAAACTCCGGGCTACAGCTCCAGGCTGGACCCTGCAGGGACCTCCCCACCCCCGCAGGGAAACAGGAACATCTGGAGCCCCGCCCCCTTGCACAGGGGTCCTCTCACAAGAACTAGGAAAGCTGGTGCAGCACACTCGGGCAGGACAGACCCCCAGCATCTCGAGCCCACTAATGTTTTCTTAACATTCACGTGGGGCCCTGTTATCCCCAATACCAGCTCTTCTATGCTGGGTCTACTATTAAAGAGGAATTCCCAGCCAGGCACCCCAAATACAGATCTGCACCCCGTAAAGGCTCCATGATGTGTTCTGAGTTGCAGCTGTCTAATCTACTTTAAATGCAGGCACATTCATTGCAAGAATTAGCTTCAATCTGGCTTGAGTGTGCCAGGAATTTCAATTTCATCCCTCTGACTCTGGTGCCTGGTCTCCCCGGGACCACCGCACATGGCCCTGGTCCACCATGCCCTTCCTCCCCAAGATGGGGTAGTCAGGCGCCTTTTCTGAAACAACTTGTCCCGAGTTCACAAGATTACGATCTCAGAGAAGACCCTTCCCAGTTCCCACTGAGCCACCCACCCCAGCCATCCCGCACCACAAGGGGGGTGCTGAGATCACCCAGTTTGACATTTCAGCCCCTCTCATTATTCTCACTCTCTGCAGCACCCCAATACAGGGATGTGAAACCCCTGGAGGGCATTACAGACATCAGTTTACTAAAATCAACATCACTGCCAAGGTTAGACACACTTCACACCATGGCCAATCCCCCTAGGTAGATAAATTAGCCTCTAAATTTAGATTTCACATTTTAAACACTCAGTCTGTTGAGACAGGAACTTGCTGCCGTCTTAGGGACACAGCTGCGGCTGAGCAGGTTTGCAAGGCGAGACTCTGCTACTGGAGCAGACGTTCTCCCTCCATTTATGGAAAGTACACAGGCCAGTGAGAGCTGATCATGCAACGATGGTCTGAGGAATAAGGTCCCAAGGATGAGATAGGAACAGGGGACAGAGTTTTACGAGGGCCAGGGAAGGGGACATCACGATCGTACATCAAGAGACACCAGCGTCAGCAAAGGGTGATGCTATCACAGGCAGCGCTATCTGACAGCCTTGGAGATAGCCACATAATCAGATCAGCAGCGGCCCAGGCCTCCCGGGCTGGCCTTGTGATGCGGGCCGTGCTCTGTGGGTGCCAAGGAATGTCTGCTGTGATTGCAGACAGCAAATGGGTCCCAGCTGCCCATGAGAGGCCAGCTAGTGGCCAGCTCATAGGAACCCACATGTCCCCCTTTCTATTACATGGGCGAGAGGAAGAGGGGGAGTGAAGAGTGCCTAGCAGAACAGCACGGCTTGTCAGCAGCTACGTGAATGGGTATAGACGCAGCACCAATGTGCTTGTCATGTTGGGGGAGAGATGGAGTCCAGAGAGCTTGTTTTTGAGTCCAGAGGGCTCGTTGCTGTTCACCAAGCCATGATACACCAGTCTCCAAGGCATCAAGTCTTGATAAAAATTCTGTGGCCAATAGGGATTGGAGTTATAATTTTTGATGTTTCGGAGGACTGGACAGTCGATGGGAAGGGATCTCTTTTTTTTTTTCTTTTTGACTCGTGTAGGTGGCATCTCGGGTGTGGCTGGATCGCTAACAGCTGGAGCTCTGGAATAGGATTAATTTTTCTTTGATGCCAGTTCATGATAGGGCCGTATTGCTGGAACACACGGAGCTCTTGTAGGTGATACAACAGAAACAGGCCCTTTGCCCATGTTAAAAGTTCTACAGGTCCCAGCCAAGTTGGTCCGTGCAGTGGGACCAAGGGTCTAGCGCTTGGTTCTGCTGGGATAAAATGTTGCTCCACAGCTCTTCAGCCAGGGGAATTACATTTAAAAAGTTCAAAGTAAATAAAGCTTTGTGTGCTTGTGCCTATGGGGGCAAGTTACTCTCTAGATTCCCCCTTTTTTGTTTCCAAAGTTGTGATTTAAGGATTTTTTTTTTTGTTTCTGAGTAATTTTTATCAGTTTTTTTTAAAGACTTATTTTTATGTGGGAAGTAAGTGAAAGTAGCGTTAGTTTTTGTTGGGTTTTTTTGTTTTGTTTTGTTTTGTTTTGCAGGTTGTCTGTTCCTAGACTCTTATCAGAAATTTGAGGTTTGGAATTTGGCTTAAAGAAAGTTGCATTTGCTTTATAGTTTCTACCAGGTTAATTAATTTTAATAAGAAACCTAACTTTTTATAGACCCAATAAGCAATTTAGAAGTTTTTACTTAATAGTAAGCATTTTGTAGGAAACACAGGGAAATAGAATTTTTACCCCTAGAACGTACTAGACCAGTATGTTAAGGCAGACAAAGGAGAGTCCAGTTTTTTCACAGCAGGAAGGCAGCAGAGACATATACCAACCCTGGAGCTGAATGCCATTTAGAAATACCTTTTTTAATTTCCTTAAAAATAGCAAATGGCAAATTCAGGTGTCAGGGACTCTGGCCTCCTCCTTGAATAACTGGAAAAGGTTGAAGCACTCTTTTTCTCTGATTGTCTTTCTCGAAAACAAAATCTGCCAGAAGCAGTACCCATACTTTTGTACCCATACTGCGGTGGCAGTGTGGGAGGGGGAGGAGGCCGAGTTAGGGCAGGAGCTCCGGGCCACTTGGGTGTGATATCTTTTTATCTCCTCGAATAGATCTTAGTGTGAATCTACAGAGATTCCATGTGGAAAGGTGAGATACTTTTACTGGCGCCGGCTGATCGTCTTAGCCTTTGCCCTACATTTTTCCAGTTATTTCAAGTTAAGATTTCTCTGCTAGAATACCAGGGGCATCTTGTTTTGATGTTTTTTTTTTTAAAGATCTATCTATTTATGCATGTAATGCTGGGGTGTAGGCCAGAGGTGTGGGGTGGTGAAAGGGTCCACCAGAGAAAGAGTAGGGAGCAGAACAGGCAGATCTACTGAAATACACTGCTGAGGGGAGCAGCACGTAAGACAGGAGAGGTCTGCTGCGCCCTGTGGGAATCTCCCTGGCTGGGGATTGAACTCGTGCTGCAGTAGCTGTGGACAGCTTCATAGTGCTGTGTTCAACCCACTGCACCACCAGGAAGGCCCTCATTTTGGTGGTTATTAAGAGATCTTTGAACTGTTGCCTTGTTACCTTATAACCTGCCACTTTCAGGAGATCCTGCAATTGTTTTTTATGCTGTTTTTCCCCACGCCTTGGTGAATTTCCCATTTGGCAAAAAGTTAAACTTGTCTCCAAGATAAGCAAAGAACAAAAAAGAGAGGATAGGAGCCACTTAGCTAACTGACAGATGATCTGAGGCCAGGATGGGGTTTTTTGTATCGATCTCTATGTCCTGTCACAGGAGTCTTATGGAGGCCACCCTTAACTGGTTGACCTATGCCCTTTTTTATGTGGCCTCTTAATAATGTGGCTCTGAGATAAAGGAGATGTTTAGCAAGAGAAAAAAAAATTGCCAAGTGAGACTTCCTGGCCTACTTACAACATACAACCTTGGGCTTTTCCAGCCTACTTCTTGTAAAGAAACCACAAGGAGAGTAAGGAAGAAAAGCGAGCATGGTTGCTGTGTGAAAGAAAGTCGCAAATACTGTTCTGTCGCAGACTCAAAGGTCTGCAGGGCTGTAATACAGCCCTCTCTCTTCACTGGGTCAAAGAATGACTCCATTCCTGGTCAATCCATCCCTGGTCAGTCTGAGCCAGCTGGTCACCAATGAAGCCCCTGTTTGGGTGCCACTTTGCTGTGGGGAAGCAATGAGAGGGGCACAGTTGTGGAGCAGGTCTGCTACTGAAGCAGACATTCTTGTGCCATGTATTGAAAGCACACAGGCTGGTAAAAGCTCACCATGCGACAATAGTCTGAGGAATAAGGTCCCGAGGGTGGGATAGGAATGGAGGGACACAGTTTTAAGAGGAACAGGGAAGGGGATGTCGCGACCATACGTCAAGAGACACTGGCACCAGCAAAGGGTGATGTTATCACAGCCAGTGCTATCTGACCACCATGGAAATAGCCACGTAATCAGTCAGCAGCGGCCCAGGCCTCCCGGCCAGCCTCATGATGTGGGCCGTGCTCTCTGGGTGTCAAGGAATGTCTGCTGTGATTGCAGACAGCAAATGGGTCCCAGTTGCCCATGAAAGACCAGCTAGTGGCCAGCTCATAGGAACCCACAAGAGTCTCTCTCTCCCCCAAATCAAATTGCACAAAGACCTTAAAAGGACTAAAAATACAAAAATTAAAAATGTTGCTTTGTCCAAGAAAGTCCCTCCTCCTTATGGGAAAAGCATTGTGGATTACCTCCAAGGAGCCAAAGTTACACAGAGGAGTGTAAGGAATTGTGTAAGACCCTCCTATTCCAGGAATTGCCACCAGAGGGCACACTCCTCCCTGTTCTCCACCAGGCTCCAGGCCCAAGGCCAGGCCATAGCCAGGGAGTGCTAAATGAAGGGAGGGCTTATCACCCCCATTTTTATATCTGGGTAAACCAAGTCACAGACCAAATGGGAAGTGACCTTTGTAGGGAACACACAATCAGGAATGAAGTCTAGATCTCCAGCTTTTCTCCTAAACCCCACTAATCATTGCTCAGTAATTCCCAAAGAAAAGTCCCCATAACCGATTTTATTGATCCTCAAAAACAGAAGAAAATCCACACTTGGGTGTCTCTTTACAAGTGTTCACTGCCCAGATACCACCGTGCATGTGATGTGAGCCCTTCAACTGTCCCCCCGTGGCTGAGGACTCTCCCCAGGCTGAGAGCACAGCCCGGAGTTTTTGATTTCAAAAATCTGCCTTTGATGGAGTGGTAGGAGGATAAATAGTATTTTTTAACATCCTAACTCAGCAAAATATCAAGCAACAACCCTGCATCCTTTTCCAAAACTCAAAGAACACACAGGGCATTGAAACCCAAAGGCCTAGGAAGGCTGCTCTCCAGAGCCCGGATGTCAGTCTCTTCTTGTGGCTGGGCCTTCCCAGAGCTCACAGTGTGTCCAGGCCTCAGGCATGAGGAGGCACCCCACCCTGGGACAGAAATCACCCATCCTGACCACGAAGAGGGGGGCAGAGGGAAGTGGGTGAGGTGGGGGG
>PVIJ01017564.1:0-29008 GCA_004024925.1 Scalopus aquaticus | reverse complement strand
GAAAAGCGGATGGCCAACAGATACATGAAAAAATGCTCAACATCACTTATAATCAAGGAAATGCAAATCAAAACCACTATGAGATACCACCTCACACCTGAGAGGATGGCACACATTAAAAATACAGGCAACAGCAAATGCTGGAAAGGATGTGGAGAAAAAGGAACTCTTCTACACTGCTGGTGGGAATGTGAACTGGCCCAACCACTGGTTGGCCCAACCCAAGCTGTATGGCGATTCCTCAAACTGCTAAACATGGAGCTCCCATACGACCCAGCAATCCCACTTTTGGGAATTTACCCAAAGGATACAAAAACACTAATCCGAAAGGATACATGCAGCCGTATGTTCATTGCGACACTATTCACAATAGCAAAGGTATGGAAGCAACCCAGATGTCCAAAAATAGATGACTGGATCAAGAAGATGTGGTTCATATACACAATAGAATACTATTCACATGGAAAGAAGATAAACATATGCAATTTGCAGCGACATGGATGGAATTAGAGGGAATGATACTCAGTGAAATAAGCCAGAAAGAAAAAGAAAAATATCAAATGGTTTCACTTATAACAGGACTATAGGGAGGCCGAGTGGGAGAGAGACAGTGGTGGTGGGGGGGGGGCAGGGAGGGGAGGTAAGGGCACAAAATGGAAGAGAGGAGAATACAGGGGACCATGGAGATGGATCACGGGTGAATTGGTGGTGGGCTGCCCAAGGGGAATACAAAATGTAAAAGACATAAATAACAATAAAAAAAAAAGAAAAACACAGCATCTTTTCTGTGATATTCCTGGCAACAATGCATAAACTAAATCTAATGAGAAAACATCATATAACCCAAACTGAGGGATGTTCTACAAAATAACTGGCCTGTACTCTTCAAAAATGTCAAGGTCAAGAAAGTGAAGGAATTAAGAGGAACAGTTCTAGATTGAAAGATAACAAAGAGACGTTAGCTAAGTGTGAAACACAATTCTGGGTTGCTTCCTTTTGTTAAAAAGGATGTTTTGGGGCATCTGAAACTTGAGTAATCTTATATCCAAATTAACTTCCTGATTTTGAGTTCTATATTGCAGTTTTGTAGGAGAGAGCTCTTGTTCTGAGGAAATAATCAAGTATTTAGAGGTAATGGGGTATCATGTCTACAACTTGTTTTTAAGGGATTCATGGAAAAAAATAGAAGGACATAATAAAAGTTTTAAAAGATATAATTAGATTTGGTGAAGGAAAAAATGTCAAATTATTGTTTACACCTGGGGACAGAAATTACAAATAGAGCTTGGATTTAGGCTCTGAGGGGAAATACGTTTTCTTTCTATTAGCAGTTGCCCTTGATAAACACAGACTCCTTTTAAACTCATCAAAGATTAGACAAGATAGTGAAAATCTCAGAGGTGTAAGAATAAGATCTGTTTTGTAAAAGAAATTCTAATGCAAAATTAGAAAGGATTTATATACACACACACACACACACTCAATATATGTGTGTGCATATATGTGAACATATACAGATAGATACATTTAACTCAAACATTTAGAACACATGATTTTGTTTCTGATCTTGCAGGGGTTTTCTTTCTGGGCACTGACTTGTACATAAACACGATGGCAGAGTGGTTGAGGTAACGATGACTCACAGTCAAATGTGGCACTTTCTCCTTTGGTTGGCACAAAACCTATTTAAGTTTTAGATTTTCCTACCATGGCTTGAGATGTTAGTATTCTTCATGGAAAGGATTACTCAACCCATGCTAGCAGTGTGAAATGAAGGACCTTTAATAGCCTTGTATTCAGGTCTTAAAACAGAAATATCTGAAAGAAAAAAAGAATGAAAATTACCCAATATTAACTACTTTTCTTAGGGTGGCGGCAGGAGGGAACCCATGTAATACCATCAGAAAGCACTGTCAAGGAGATTTGACAATTTAATTCAAGACCCTGGCAAGTAAAAGTCTCATAAGAAGATGACTGTAGCTTGAGTATTTGTGCCTGACATGTCCTTATAAAACCAAGTATATATTTATGAGATAGTCACTCTATAAATTACATGGAAGATAAAGCTAACAGATACGATTTATCACAATTGGCCTAATTATTATCCTATTGCATTTGGTAAAAGTCATGTTTCATGAGTGTTGTACAAGTGCAAACAAATAAATCTGACAACAGTCCTGGCTTCTTCCAGGAAGCCCTAACCTACGAAGTCATAAGCTTTCACTTAGAAGGTGCTATAGTTGCAACCCCCTCATTCCCCTGCTCTCTCCTTCTCTCTCATACTCTCTCACTCACATGGTCACATTTTTTGCTTATTCAGTATTTAGGAAATTTTCCCTTTTACTAGTTCCTAATTTTGTGGTTTAGATGGAATGGACACAGTCCTCTCTCATTCTGAGCACTAGTTGTAGAGACATGACCGAGGTCTGACCAAATAGAGTATCCCATCCCTTTGGCCAGAGAATGGTTCAGAGAGGACATGTAACCTCATGGGTCTATTGGCACATTTCTGAGGATTTCTGCTAGAAGTACTGAGAGATGTGCCACTTTTGCTGGGACTGCCATCCCTGAGAACCACATATTACCTAGTGCTTCCAGGGACATCTCTGCCTCCAAATGGAGAAAGACTATATAAAAATGAAGCCACCTCGAAAAAAAAAAAAAAGGTGTAGAGGAGAGAGCTTGGATCCTATGATATACATTGAATATGTGGTCTGAACCCTGCCTAAGAAGCAAGACTCTGAGACCAATAAACCCCCTTTTGTAGCTTAAGTCACTATAAGCTAAATATCTGTCACTTATAATGCTTCTAATAAACATCATTTTACATGCCTTTGTATTCCATAGTAAATCTGGAATCACATGACATAATAGTTTTTTGCTTCAAAGGTATAGAGGGAAATTACTCTTAACTGAACCCTAGCTTTCCAGATTTATTCTCTGAAGTCATAGATGATATGCAACTTGTCCGTCTCGTTGCGTCAGGACTGAAATTAGCATAAAGGTCCTGTTCTAAGATATCTACTACACTGAGTCCATGATGAACTGTAGTAAAGAAGACCAGAAATCCGGAGACTAGCAACTGTGAGATTATTAAAAAAAATTAAATACATTTGGGGACTACTGAGTTAAATTAAAATTTTAAAAAAAAATTTTTTAATGTGGGACTTCTCAAAGTCAGATTGCTTACTAACAGTAATTTCCCCTCTAAGAGACTACTGAGTTACACTGTATCTCCCAACATCTTGAACATGGATTTCTTATTTAAAAAAAAAAAGGGGAGAGGGGTGTCTGAAAATATACTTTTGTAAAGGTAAAAGATTCATATATCTGAAGAGAAACCAGAGTGTATCTAAGAATATACTTTTGAAAACATCTGTCCATAAGTATCTTTTTTCATATTTAATAAGATTCTTCTATTTTATAAAAACATTTGAGTAAGTTGGTTTCAAACAGGAACAGTTGTTGATAGAAAAAATAATTGCTAACATTCTATCTTCTTTGTTCAGAATATCTGAAAAGGAATTTTTTGACTATTACAGGAGTTTAACAAAATAATTCAATAAGAAAAATATACACAACCCAATTTTTCTTTTGTAGTAAAAAGATACTGTGGAGAGAGGAGGGACTGTGGGTGAACATGGCCACATTTTACTCTCATTCCAAGGCTTTGAACAGGATGAGACTATTTCCTCATATTACCACCATCCTAAGACTGTTCTGTCACTTGTCAGAAGCTGTCTCTGTACATTCATCTATCAAAAGACCTATGAAAGTATCAAATCCCTACAGCATTCCTTGGGCATATCTGCCACCATATAGTTTCAAACACTTTTTGTCCATAAAGTTTTTCAACTTGGAAGGCTGAGTTTTGCTCATGGTGTCTACTCCACAAGCTCAGGATGCCTCCAGCTGAAATTTGTGACCTATATTTCACCTATATTCTTAAATGTAGCTCATTTGTCATGATCGTTTTACTCTCTATCTCTATTCTCCTTAGCACTGAACCATTTCCAAGGTTTCAATGAAAACTCCCATGTTAAAGATCATGTAACTCTCCCTAGCATGAGGCTCTAGCCCAGGTATTTATTTCCAACTTCTAACTGCACACCGTCATTGGAATACCTCACAATTATCTCAAACTCAGTATTTTTAAAATATCCCAAATTTATCTCCTTTATAACTACCCTGATTCCTTTAATGATCTCCCATTTTGCCGGATACCCAAACTAGAAAGAGCCAGTGTGTCTGCCTCATGTCCCATGCTCTGCCTTCCTCTGTCAAGGCACACCAGGCCAAGGCCTCAGCTTCACAGTTGCCCTGCTTTACTCGGGGATCTTTTCCAGAACACCAACGCAGCCTTCACTATTCAACTTCAGGGAACCTGAAAACCTCACTGGCCTTCACAAAGCCAGTTAGTCCTCTTCAGGTGACTCTTTATTGCACCATCCCCCAAAGACACTGTTTGCTTTAGTTACATTTGTCTTGTGATAGGCTAAAGGATACTCTTAATAGAGACCTAGGGTTACCTGGCAGGTAAGCTTACTTTTAAAAAGTCCTGTGTCAGCAGGACTGTGCTAATACTAAAATCGGAAATCCTCCAGCCTCTCCAGTGATTCCCAGATCCAGCTCTTGCTCCATTCTTTGCTCTTGGGTCCCTCCACAGTTTTCCTGAGATAGCTGGTGTTGTACCTGGACTTGCCCTTTGGGCTTTGTGTTTGTGTCAAGCTGGCTGTGACATCTGCTCACTGCTCCTCTGGTATTTGTTCCCAGAACACAAGGTTGTGGTGATTCAAGCCCATCCATAAGTCTCCCTCTTACTAAGGAAAAATACAGAGCTTGTTCTTATCTATGCTGGTAGTCATGATGTTTGTAATACTTGGAACGCCCTCCCTCTCCTTTGAACTCTCCAAATACACAAATAAAATAAAGGTACAACCCCAAGCACTTTTATTGGGTGAGAATGGCTGGCTGATTCTCAAGTGATCCAAATATCTATTGTTTGTCCATAACTTTCATAATTCAATAGATGAAAACCTGCCAACGCCACAAAAAATTCTACAGCTTGAATCATCATCATCTCCCTAGGAAATTATGGTTTGATGACCTTGCTGAAGCTAGGTCTAGAGTATAAACACTGATATAAAAGTCAACTAGAAGTGTGATGGAACCAACAGAGCTTTTAAGGAATTGAAAGTGAAATGATATAGTCATTAGATTGCAGATACAGTGACAAGACAGGAAAACTTTCTCCCCACCAAAATGTTTGTGATGACAAATATATAATTACATATTTGGATCTATAGGTATCAACTGTTCCTGGAAACTTGGGACTCTTGGAAGGCATTCATTTGTACAGATTGAGATTACATTTAGAAGTTTTCGCTTTATATATGTGTAGACAATTACTGGTAAACCAATTCATTAAAAAAAATGACAGTTATTTCATGGGTACACAAACATGGCTGAACAGGTTAAATGAAATAATGGGACAAGAGCACTTTGGAAAGAAAACCTACTTCTAAATGGACAAAATGTCAGCTACCTTCGGGATATGTAAGTCTAGTTACTCTGGTCTGCCTTGAGGAATTCACATTTTCACACCAGAAACAATACACTTTCTCTCTGAGATCCAATGCAATCCAGTCTTTTGAGGGCATGAGAGAACATTAATGGTTCAGTTATTAGGTTATAGATAATGGGCAAAATGCATGGCTGTATTCTCCCTGGAAAGTGAGCACACCTATTTTCCTACCTCTAACCTCCTACCAGTAAATCCTACAGAGGTTCAGAAGAAGGTAGCTCTAGAAAACCATTCCAATCCCTGTCAGGTCTTGTGCCTTTTAATGTAAACTTTTTAATATGCTATTAAAGTAGGAGACAACAAATGGAACCAAAACAGTTCTAAAAGCTGATCTGATTAAGAAAAGCACTAGCAAATGAAAGGGTCACAAATTTAAGATAACCTACTTGCCAAAACAGAATGATGGAGTTTCTCTACTTTTCTCTGTGCCACCTGATCTCTGCTTTTTTGATGTTCATTTGCTTTATAGTAATAACTTTAAAAATGATGTTGAGATAGGTAAAAGTTTGAGATTCTAACCTTCCCATCTCACATTGCTACTTCTTTTACTGGTGACTGGAACTTGTGATGGCTCTTCTTAAATTTGAGAAGCATCAGTTTTTCTCTAAACACTCCACCAATGATTTAACTACAGCCTGTAGGAGAAGCAGTATTCATGTATGGGGACTGTCATCAATGTCCCATTTATTAAATGGGCACTAAAGAGTCTCAAGAGTTAACCATTATTGCTAGGGAAAGGAAGATTGCTAAATCATTGCCACACAAATGTAAAGTTGTCTGGTGATGATGGGACACCCAATCAACTCACTGGATCGTGGTCACTGCAACTGTACTTCTGATTACCCCATTCCCGCCAGCAGACTTGCTCTCCTAGAAACCAAGTTCAGATCAAGTTCAGATCTGTCTTGTTCACTTGAACAGCAGAGACATTTTAAAACAGCTTAACTTATTTATCAAAAGAAAGACTTCCAGAGATTTAAAAAGTGGTATAAGAATCTCTAAGACTTCTGATTCTAACAGAATCAGGTTAAGAATCAGTATTAATGAGCCTCCAAATGGATTCTTTCCTACTTCAAAATATTCCATGGCTCCTCAGAAACGCCGACATCCACAGGAACCAACACGATCAGATGGAGTTATAGAGAGGCAAATGCCAAGTTTTAACTCCACAGACATTTTCAGAATTTGGCACTGGGAGGTATTCTGAACATTGTGCATAGCTGACCAAATGGTGAAAATTGAAAAAGCTGACTGGGTTGTAAAGCCATGTGGCTAAGAGCATACACTTGAAGACCTCTAACTGCTACTTAGTAGTAGTGTGACCTGGGTCAAGTTACTTAACCTCTTTCCAAGTCTCAGTTTCCTCATCTGTGAATTACATACCTTGAACACTTTCCTACCACAATGATACCAAAGGTTGAGAGTTTTTTTCAAATTCTCTAATCAAATTAGCTTTCTTTACTTTAGGAGCTTAAAAATATTTGGAATTAGCTTTATATTGTCTGTAAAATAGCAACAATGAATGATGACATGGCAGGTGCCATTTACTGGTGTCTTCTGATAACAATACTGAATTGGCAGTCATTGAGTCATTTTTTTTTAATCAATAGGTTTTTAAATGTGTTTATTTTGCATATGGATATCCAATTATTCCAGCACCATTTGTTGAAAAGATTATCTGTTCTCCACTAAATTACTTTGGCACCTCTGCTGAAAATCAATTGGCCATATGTGAGTCTATTTCTGAACACTGTATTCTGTTCATTTTTTATGTGTTTATCCTTTTGCCAACACCACACTGCCTTCATTATTGCACTTTTATAGTAAATCTTAAAATTGCGGAGTATGATTCTTTAACTTTATTCTTCTTTTAAAAAATTGTTTTGGCTATTTTAGTTTGTTTTTCCATATAAACTTTAGAATGAGCTTTCCTATAGCCATATAAAAAGTCCTGCTGAGATTTTGGTTGGAATTGTGTTAAATCTGTGTTTATTATGTTGAGTCCTCCAATCCACAAACTCAGTATATTTCTACTATTATTTAGGACTTTGAGTTCCTTCATTGGTGTTTTTATAGCACTCAACATACAAATCTTGGTTAAATTTATTCCTAAGCATTTCATTTTTAGAGGTAAATGTTGGTAAATGATAAATTTTTAATATTTGTATTTAAGTATTACTATTAATATAGAAATATGTTTGGTTTCTGACCTTGCTAAGCTCACTTGTTAGTTCAGAAGACAAGATCTTTGTTTTTTGTTTTGTTAGATTCTACAGGATTTTACAGGTAGGCAATTCTTTGCCTGCAAATTGGAACTGCTTTATTTCCTCCTTCCCAATTTTTATGCCTTTCATTTACTTTTCTTGTCATACTAGCAGAGACTTTCAGTTTGATCTTGAATGGGAGTGATATGCATGGACACCTTTGCCTTATTTTTAACTTTAGAGAGAAAGGCAGTAAGTCTTTTGCCATAAAGCATGGTGCTAGATGCAGGGTATTTGCAGATGTAGAGGAAGTTCCCTTTATGATATAGAAGGAATTCCCTTCTACTTCTAGTTTGTTTAGTACCCACCTCCATTTTAAGACTGCCTTGAATCAAGGGCCGGAGATTCTGGCGAAAAAATGGTATCTCAAATTGTTTTTTCCTCAATGTGTTATCATTAATTTTTTCAGATACTTCAAATAATTGCTCCTTGCATCTTATAAAGGTTTTATCGTGAATTCAGTAGGCGAGACAGGGTTGAGTATGTTTATGCTGCTTTATTCCATTATTCTGTGCTATCCTCTCAAACGATAATTATGCTTACATCACTCTCTTCACCACACTATCGTATTTCGATTATAGCTCTACTTGATCCTTGTGTTTATCCCTGTATTTTATTTTTTTATTCTAGCAATTCAGAATGTTCAACGAAAGTTGACTGATTGAGTGAGTGAATGAATGAGGTAGGACTATTCAAAGTGGAAAGTTAGAGATGGCACCTTTGGTTTGACCATATAAGGAATAGAAAATAAAAAGATATTTTCAGAACATTGTAAGGAAAGACAAGAATTTGCAAATAGAAGAACTAAGAAAAAGGGCACCAAATATGACTTGTTTTCTAATGTTCTCAGGACTCAGGCTAAAGCTGATGTATACTTTGTTGTGTGTGTTTTGGCCCTGGCGTAATTTGTCTTTTGAAAAAGGCTAAACACTATAATCCTCTGCTGACAATGGTCCTATCATTGATTTCCTGCTTTTCTTCAAGCTGACACGTTTAGGTCACACTGTTTTTTCAAATCCTTTTTTAGACTGGACAAAACTTTTTCTAAACAGGATTATAAACAAACTCCACATTTAACACTAAGACAGATGATGAATTATGTAATTCATGGGGTCATGATTTAAGGACATGATTTAATATTAGGTGTTTGAGTAACACTGCTTCTTTTTAATTTGGCTTTGTTTCCATGTAAACAATAAAGAATACTGTGGTCCAATATTACTTAAATTCAAAGCTTCTAAATACTAATACTAAATATTCTAATACTGAGCACGATAAAAAATAATTATCTCCAGATCCATTATGAAAGAAAGGACCTGAAGTATTTCTGCTGTTGATGATTTCATTGTTGAGTGATGTTCCAGAGTATACTTGAAACAAATCTTGATAGTGTAGGCTTGTACACGCCTAGGCTTTTTTTTTTTTATAAAGAGGAACCACCATTGCATATGTGGTCCGTCATCTACCAAATGTTGTTACATGGTGTATAATTCTATTTCTATATTTATTACTACTTTAAAACTCTATAATGCCCATGGCTTTTATAATTTATAGGCTTGTCATTCTTTTTGGGTACAAAAAGGGTAATGTACAAAAGGGTAATGAAAACTCAGAGCCTCCCAAAACCATGTTTGTTTATTGTCTTGGGAGGTGGTTGCTCATTTAAGTTTAGTTGGATCTAGCAATTATTGGTAAAATAGTTATCCATGAAGGATTACTTCTGGAGGAATGTAAAATCAACCACAACTTCCTTCTGAAATAGTGTTTATAGGAAAAGGAAGCCCCTACGCATGAATCCAAGAGTGTCACTCTGTTCGAGTGCAGATTCCTTTTCAATTCTTTGCTCAAACCAAATTACTGGTTCAAGAAAAGCACTGCCAACCTGTAGTGGGACAACCGCTAACTTCAGTATTTCCTAGAGATAACATGACACCAACTCATTATTTGTGTTCTAAGTATCCCTTTCCTTTTTTCTTTTCCTCTTTTCTTTCCTTATCCAAATTTTCACTGCCTCATTTCTGAAGTGATTCTCCTTGGGGAGATGGCAAAATGCTTAATCAAGTCAGTGGCATGCTGGAACCAGATGGTACCAGTTTGTAAGAGATGATCGCTAAATATTAAAGAATTTTGTGAACAAAGTTAACCTTTTGAAACTTGATATAAGTCATGGAGGGAGGATTTACATCATTGAATCAGACTATTAAGTATTTTCAGAGTTACTGACCCAAGTAAAGAATGAAGTACAAGAGTGAACCATGCTCCTTGGAAAGAACAAAGGATTACCTATCTCCATGGTGGATCTGAAGATGACACAGTCTGAAAAATTCATTTACTAATAGACTACCAATTAGTTTAGTGGCTTCCCAGACTGAGAGCAATCCTTAACAACTTACTGAGATCTTAATTAGTAACTGTTGACTGGTGGTTAAAGAAAAGGGCACTTAGTTACTAAGTACAGCAAATTACATTTACTCCTATTCTTACAACTTTTCCTTTAAAGAGAGGGAAAGGGCTAGTGGTGCTTAATATAAAATAGTTTCCTATGTGTTTTTGTCTATGCCTCTCTCTATTTTCAAATATTTACTACATATACTGTAAACCAGGCACTATCTTAACCATAGGGGTGAAAATTCTAGTCACACACTGAAGATTCTATTCATCTTAAAAGTATATAGTTAAGGAAGTATTATTTAAAGGTCTCAAAGAGATTCTACCAATAATCTATGGAGGATTTACTTTCTAATTAGTTTCATAAAATTAGAAACTAACATTTGAAAGCTGTAACCTTTTAGCCTTTTTGCTCCCACAAGAATAGTCATCAGGAGTCTTATAGAGAACATTATTCGATGTCTGCAGAAGACAGCTGTGTAGATTTGACAGCCTTCTTGGGAAGAATCCAAATGTAACTAAAAATATTATAAATATGCTTTAGAGAGAAAGCTATAAAGTACAGTCAGGAGAATTTTGACTTATAATTAACACATGCTTCTGAAAATATGAAGTATAAAAGCAGTGATAGTTTGAGTTTTGCTGTTATAGTTTTTTACTATAAGAAAACACATGTTCCTATCAAACATGGAAAATTAATGAACACATTTTACATGCAGCACTCAATAAATACTCCTTTGCAAGCTGTACTCATTAAAGAAAACTACCAATGAATCAAACAAAAAAGTAAAAAACAAAATGAATTCAAAGCTAATAACTCTAGACATCTTAAATATAGCAAAAATATAAAAGTTAGTGATAAAGCATGTAATTGTCCGATATGTAAATAGTTCTTCTCTAGCACGCAGAAGAACTGGGGAAAGATGGAGGGCAATTTGTGTAGGAGGGCATGGCAGGTTGTTTTTCTGGCTTCACTACTAGTTAAATCATGAGCTACTCCTTTAAATAAAAACCATTCAAGTTATCATTTATAGGAGGAATATAAGAGAGTCAAACGAGAAATAAGAAGAAAATAGCACACAAATCAAAACAAAAACAAAAACTAGCAGGCAACCACAAATAAGACATTCTGCAGGGGAGGGGAAGGAAGAGGGACCAAAATAGGGGAGAAAAGAGCACAAGGGAATATGGTGATGGTTCACGGGTGAATTGGTAGTGGGAAACTTACGGGGGATACATAATAATGTAAAGGACATAAATTATAGGAAAGAAAAAAAAAACATTCAAGATAGGTGAGTTTAACCCCCTTCCCCCACCAGTACGCCCTGTGCCACCTCAAAATACTGACATGTATAAAGCAAGGTTTCAAATTTCTATGTAAAGTAAGTCTATTTGGCCACTAGATGGAGATCCGGCTACTTCTTCCGTCAAGGGCTGGGGGAGCTGCCGACACTCAGAAATGATATGTACTGAGAATCTAGTCTCTTTTTCAATACTTTTATGAAAGGCATTTTCCAAGTTTCAAAATCAGAAGCATTTATTTATTAAATGGAATAAAGGGTTAATAAATGAAGAAAAACTTGAGGGATCAAACAGGAAGGAAACTTTTGAAGACCCTTGTTAATACCACTGCTCCTGAGTTGTATTTACATCTGGTTGTGCAAAGTACTTGATAGCAACAAATAAGAACAATTAAATAGGCTGTCTTATTCTTTACCAAGCAGCCAGGAGAAGAACAGAGATGACAAAAAATTAGAACAAAGGATGCCTATCTGGACATTTTTCAGAATACATCTATAATTATGTATGTTCAATCAATATCAACCAAAATGATCAAGAAACCTTAGAGATGGAAAGATATTGTTAAATAACATTTATTCTAATTTCCCAAATGAAATTATTACTCAATTATGAATTACATAACACTACATAGGTCCTATTTTTGTTAGAGCTGAATTTGTATTGGATACATAAAGTTTCGCATTTTCTGGAAAATGTATGGTTTGGGAAAGGATCAGATAATACATTACATAATATAGCTGAAATTTTGATTATTCCTTGAGATGTTAGATGCTATAATTCCATTCATTTCTAACTTAATAGACATATATATTCATTCAATAAACACTTATTCAGTTACATAAAACAAAGGAATTTGCGACAGTTTAAGAGAATTCCATTTGTTATCAAATAAGCTTCTATGACCAGTGTTATTTAGTGTATGAGTGTTAAGTGTAAATAAACATTAAATGTCTACTATGTATCAATCATTATTTGAAGAGTTGAGCATACAAAGATGTACAGTTGAACTGGGGAAATCACTAGAAAGTGAGGAGCTGAAATAAGGGTTATTTTTTGCAGCAGTCATGAACAGTTATCAAAATTATGACTAAAAGGCCTTTTTAAGATTTTATCTGTTGTCAGACCAAAGGAATCAAATTGAAAGCCCAGAAATAAAATCACACACATATGGTTAACTAATCTATGACAAAGGAACAAATAATATACACTTGAACAAGATAAGCCTCTTCAGTAAATGGTGCTGGGAAAACTGGACTGCTACATGCAAGAGAGTAAGACTAGACCATTTTCTCACACCAAACACAAAAATCAACTTAAAATGGATAAAATACTTGAGTGTAATACCTGAAACTATAAAATACATAGACAAAAACTCCATGTTATAAACCTCAGAGACATCTTGGAGGACTTACCTCCAGAAGCAAGGAAAACAAAGGAAAAGATAAACAGCTGTGACTACATCAAACTAAAAAGCTTCTGTACAGTAAAAGACACAACCAAAGCAAAGAGAGACCCTACTGAATGGAAGAAATTATTTGTACACCATACAACTGATGG
Organism: Scalopus aquaticus; assembly: GCA_004024925.1. Classification (NCBI taxonomy): domain Eukaryota; kingdom Metazoa; phylum Chordata; class Mammalia; order Eulipotyphla; family Talpidae; genus Scalopus; species Scalopus aquaticus. The sequence continues at coordinate 15,913 of PVIJ01017564.1, read as the reverse complement.
GGAACTGATATCAAAGATCTACAAAGAGCCCACACAACCCAACAAAAACAAAGCAAACAATCCAGTCAACAAATGGGCAGAAGAGGGAAAAAGAAAATTCTCTCAGAAGAACTGTAAATGGCCAATGGGTATATGAAAAATTGCTCATTCACAATCAGGGAAATGTAAATCAAAACCACAATTTTGGAATGCCTTGTGGAGGTTCCTGAAAACATTAAAAATGAATCTACTGTACGATCCAATGATTCCACACCTAGGAATCCACCCAAAGGATACAAAAACACTAATTCAAAAGAAAACCTGCACTCCAATGTTTAATGCAGCACTATTTACAGTAGCTAAGATATGGAAACAACCTGAATGCCCCAAAACCCATGAATGCATCAAGAAAATGTAGTATAGACACAGAATGAAATACTACTCAGTGATTAAAAAAGATAAACTTGGGCCTCCATGGTGGTGCAGCGGTTGAGCGCTGCGCTGTGGAGCTGTCGGTGGCGCGCGCTGCAAGTTCGACGCCCAGCTGGGGAGAATCCCACATGCTGCGGCAGACCTCTCCTGCCTCTCCCGCTGCTCCCCTCAGCATTGTACTTCTGATCTGCCTGTTCTGCTCCCCACTCTGTCTCTGGTGAACCCTCTTGCCGCCCCATGCCTCTGGCCTGTACCCCAGCTTGTACAAATAAATCTTTAAAAAAAAAAAAAAAGATAAACTCATGCCATTGGAGGCAACATGGATGGAGCTCGAAGGGATTATACTAAGCGAAGTCAGGAGGGAAAAGATAAATATCAGACGGTCTCACTTGTATGTGGAATATAGAGAAACCAAACAAAGGGTCAGGAAGAAGACAAAACTTGCAAGCTGACCAGAGATCTGAGGCAAACAACAGGGGAGTGCGAGGGATCAAAACAAGGGATGATAGCGATGGGAGCTTTGGTGATGGGAGAAATATGTGGACAACACCTGAGGGGAGAAATCAAATACTATTCAAAAATTAACAGTAATGTAATAAATAAATTTTTTTAAAAAAGGTTTATCTGTTGTTAAAGATGAACTTGATCGAGGCCACAAATCTACCAATTGCAAAAACATGACCTTTGTTCTCTATAACAGGTGAGAGATTGAAGTAAAATATCAGAAATAAAAATACAATAGTATTTACGATTAAGCATGAATCATTGTAATGAAAGAGCTTAATTCAAAGGAAAACAATTAGTGTTCACAATAATAACGGAAACAGAACCATAATTAATTCTCTAATCATTATTATGGATATTGACCAACATGCAGTCTGTTGTTGTGATAGAGCCACTGAACTTAATGACATGTTTATTTCAGAGCAACACGCTGGCTTTAACTTAATTAAAGTCATATATTCATTCACTTTCAAAAGAATTTGAGTTACTTGACGACATTTGTTTGCGATTTTCAATGTTTCTAGAAGCTTTTAAGACTCTAGGAGAGATATATATTAATTATTTACAAATATAAGTTCTCATTTAAGGAAAATCACATAAATAACCACATAATTAGCAATTATTAACCAGGTGTCAATGTACTCATTGGTAGAAATTTCTTATCATTGGTTTCTTGGAGAACAACACAACTGGCAGAAACTTACCTTCTTTTTGCTGGATAAAAATGAAATGTAAACAAAGTTTTTTTCTGAAGATTAAAGTGAATAAATTACAAATAAATCATTTTATGATATGCTTTCATATTTATGGGTACGTAGCTTTCCTCATTGTTCACATTAGTTCCAGACAGCAACTAGATTAAACGGAGACTATGAGTCATTTGTGGAGTGTGGAGTTTCCTCTTACACTGTGACCTGATCTTTTGGTGACCTTATTTCTTTCCAGAGGTCTACTTATTATGACTGCTAAAGTTGCATGATCTGGAAATAAGAACACTGGTAAAAACACATCTCTTTTGGATGCATAATTTTGATTATCTCCCCTAGCCTAAAGGATTTGGTCTTATAATAATGTGCTGCATTTAAGATCCTCAGTATTTCTGTCTCCTAGGTAGCTTGCAGAAATGCTGACAGTGATGGGAGTGAAAGTGAGAACAGATGCAAAGGTGGTGCTGGAAACTGATTAATGCTTAAGCTTAAAAAATAAAAGCTGATGATGGTATTCACGAGTTGTGACCTGAGCCTGTATATTTGAGCACTGACAGAAAAAAAGAACACATCTTTAAGTTTTCACGATCAATTTTTTTCTATTGTAAGCCCCCAAATTATTTTAGCTATTTACGCAACTATTTCAAGTCAACTGAACCTGAAGTTTTCATGACTGTGACATTTAGAACCAAATTTATACCTGAATATGTATCCTTCAGAGTATAAAAATCAATTCAAGTGGTACCTGGATATCCCTGTCACCTTGCTGTCCAATCATGTTTCTCCATTCTATGAGTGATCGCTGCAGATGTTCAAGTCCAGTTTCCCAAAGCCTGACACGACCTCCCATGTCAACAGTAACGACACCTCCTGTGCCCCACTCAGCCAGGAGAGCATCTGTGTCTGAGATAGTAGACAGCCATGTGGTATATGGTGAGAGAGATTCTGAGCTGAAAAAGAAATCACAAAATTCAACCAATTGGTACTCCAGGTAATGAGGTTTTGGTGTATCCTAATTTAGGTTCATTAACTTGTTGAAAAGAATTTTTAAGAGTAAGCAGATTGAAAGATAAGAGACTGACAGATCCATTTGTAAGAGAAAAAAAAAGGTAGTTATTTATTTACATTTTTCTGTATTTGTGGGTCCCAGATAACACTACCATTCATTGACAGAAAGAAAGGAACTCTAACCGAACTCATATCTCACACTCCTACCATGTTGGACTTGCTACCAAAGGGGTCTAACGGGAGTGCCGAAACTGATGTCTTGTTTAAGTGCATTAACTAAATCTGTATTTGATACAGATTTGCCTTTTCTCACCTAGAAAGTCGTATAAATTTATAACAAGTACATATATTTCTTGTATTATGTGGTTCATACATATACCTATTTCATATATGTCCTACAGTAATTTATAGGAATACAACATTATGAGTTAATTGTATACTTTCTCTATCTGTATAGCTCTCACTATACAAAAGAAACAGATTATAAATTCCAATTACCAGTGTTGGCTCTCTAAATGCATCTGTTATTTTCCACATGAAATGAATGGCCTCAAGGGATGACCTGATCAGGTAATACAAACATAACAAACTACCAATGTAGATTTGAGAAAACCACTGTATATTCTATGAATTCTTATAGTAAAGAGTAAATCAAGACTATTTCAGACTTTTTTCCAAGTCTGTCTTAGATACTAAACACAGAGTGACAACTAGTTACTCTAAGGTGTAGAAGTGCCAAAAAATACTTACATGAAGTGGCTGATAACAGTAGAATGGGGCCAAGTGTTTTAGAAGGACTGCTCAAAGAAGGCAACATCTGATATAACACAGGATTTATATATCATGGTGTTCTCTCAAAAATTTTTTGCCTTCGTAACAAAATCAGTTGGTATGAAAATAAAGGGCTATTTAAGACTATAAAACTTATCAACATGAAGCTATCATGTTTGAATTCTTCCAAGAACAACCAAAGTGTATATTTTATTGAGCACTGTATCTAATGGTTGTATATTTAACTCTCCACCATAAAATTTTAAATTTATAAAGGTAGTTTCTTCAACATGTCAAAAAAGGAAAGAAATTACAAATTTACTGTGATTTGTATAACAGACCTAGAATCTCTCCTTCAAAAATTAAAGTGCAGTTTCCCCTTCTATATAATAATGAGGTCTTTAAGGAACACAAATATTCATAGTAAAGTGAGGGGCCTTCCTGGTGGTGCAGCAGGTTAAGTGCTGCGCTGTGGAGCTGTCGGCAGCTGAGACGCGAGTTCGACGCCAGCCGGGGAGATTCCCATATGATGCACAGACCCCTCCTGCCTCGCCTGCTGCTCCCCTCAGCAGTGTATTTCTGTGGATCTGCCTGTTCTGCTCCCTGCTCTGTCTGTGGTGAACCCTCTCGCCACCACATGCCTCTGGTCTGTACCCCTGCTTGTATGCATAAATAAATAATTTTTTAAAAACAAAAACAAAAAAAAAAGATTCATAGTAAAGTGAATCCTAGATTTACAGATCCCACATATAAGAGCCACCCCACACCTCTGGCCTGTACCCCTGCTTGTATGCATAAATAAATAAATCTTTAAAAACAAAACAAAAAACAAAAAAAAAGATTCACAGTAAAGTGAATCCTAGATTTACAGATACCCACATATAAGAGTTAGGTGGTATCATTTTATAAGTGTAAATAGTATGAAAATTTGAGGAAAATATTCAAATTCACTAGTGGGAAAAGTGACGTATTATTCATTTTGGCCCTGCTCTTCTGTTAAAGTCAGCCATCAGATGGAAAATTCATGATATCCAGCAGAATGTTAAATTTAAGCAACTAGCAACAAAATTGGATCCCAGATGGATTGTTCTTTGGATTACATATATGCCAAAAATGGCAACAGTTAATCTCAAGAGAAACTTAGGATATACTGACAATGAACAGATTTTAAATCACATAGCACTTGAAATGCAGCAAGTCCAAATTGAGAACTTCTATAAATATAACATGTATACTGGCTTTCAAAGAATTAGAAGAAAAGAAGAATGAATGCAAAATATCTCACTGAAATTTTTACATTGAATATATGTTAAAATGCTAAACTTTTAAATATACAGAGTTAAATAAAGGAAGATAATTTCACCTTTTCTTCTTAACTTTTAATGTGGCTACCAAGAAATATAAAATTACATATATGGCTCACATTGCAATCTTTTGTATGGTATAGTTCTAAATGAATGAATTATGATGAGCAGCTGGCACTGCCTACAGAACTGCTCTTCCAGAAGTTCTTTGTATGACAGGTATAACAGAAAGTTTATATAGAAATAAAAAGCTAGAGCTAATGAAGGAGAAATTAAGAGAAACATTAAGCCCTTATAAATGTAAACAACAAAAATTTGTTCTTTAATTGTTACTCGAACAAATGGTATGTTCAAATGAGCATAAAATTAATAGGAATTCTCTCAAATGACTGAGAGCCATTTTCCACTAAACTGAGAAGTTTATGCTATTCCAAGAAGGCACAATTATATATATTGGAGCAAGTAAATCTATTTCTATGACTAATTCTTTTATTATTCACATTTACCTGATTAAAGGGTCCTAGTAATGAAACTATGTTTCTGGGTTATTGTATACTGCTATGCTTGATTATTTTCTTTTGGGGGTTCAAAGAGTGTGTACAAAGGCAGCCGTCTTTGGTTTTGATGTCTTTTTTCCCCATTTGTATAAGTTGGTTATTTTAATTCTTTTTTACCACCACCATGTCTTACACCCCGCTGGCCTTCCCTCCCTCCCCTCTCCCTCTTAGCCTCAGAATTCTTATTTTATTTATTGTTTTTCACGAGTTTTATATAAGTATTTTGCTTTGATGAATCATTTGCTATGTGCAATATTTGTCTTTGTCATTCTAACTTGCTTTACTGGGCATAATGCCCTTGAATTCCTACCATTTTACTGTAAATGGCATTATTTCATCTTTCTTATGGCTATAGTATTCCATTGTGTGGGTATATCTTATTTCTTGAGTCAATGTTTTATCAGAGGGCACTTGGGTTGTTTCTAAGTCCTAGCTATTGTACATAATGCTGTGATAAACATCTAGGGGATATAATTTTGGGGGTTGATAATTTTGTGTTCTTTGCATAGATGCCCAAGAGTGAGACTGCTGGGTCATATGGTATTTCCATTTTTAGTTTTTTAAAGTAATTCTAGATTGCTTTACAAAATGATTGCGCCAGTTTACATTTCCAACAGTGTATGAGGGTTCCTTTTTCTCCACATCCTCTACAACACTTGTTGGGGGGGAGGATCTTTTTGATAAATGCCATTTTCACAGCTGTGAGATCATAACTTACTGTGTTTTTGACTTACATCTCCTTTATTAAATGTGATAATGAGCACTTTTCCATGTATCTATCGGTCTTCTAGAGATCCTCTTTGGTGAACTGTCTGTTCAGATCTGCAGCTCGCTTATCATTTGGGCTGTTTTTAAAATTGCTAAATTATATAAGTTTTAAAAATATATATCTTGAATGTTAACTCTTTGTTGGTTGTGCACTGTGTGAATACTCTCTCCCATTCAATGCAGTGCTCTTTTAATCTACTTAATTTTTTTCCTCTATGTAAAAGCTGTTGATTTTGAGATAATTCCAATTGTTTTTCTTTTATTTCCCTTGCTATAGGGGTTGAGTCTCCAAAAACACTTCTATAATTAATGTCATGAAAGATATTGCCAGTGTTTTCCTCTATACATTTTATTGTTGCAAGCATTATATCTAATTTTTAATCCACTTGGAATTTATTTTTGTGCATGAAGTTTAAGGGTGATCTAAGTTCTTTCTTTACATGTGGCTATCCAGTTTTCCCAGTACCATTTATTAAAGAGACACTTCTTTCTGCATTGTATGGACATGGATCCTTTATCACAAATTAAGTAATCTCACACACACACACATTTCTGGGCTTTTGATTCTATTCATGTTTAGAGATGTATTGTTTTAATTACTATTGCTTTGAAGGAGAGTTTAAAGTCAGGTAAAGTGATGCCTCCCTTTCTCTCCTTTTTTCTTAGGTTTATTTTTGCTATTCAAGGCTTTTAACAGCTTCATACAAATTTTAATTTTTTTGTTCATTTTTTAAAAGAACATTGTTGGTCTCTTGAGAAGGATTGCCTTATTTTTATATATCACTTTTGGCAGAGTAGTCATTTTAATTATATTGATTCTCCCCATCGATGACAATAATAAAATTGCATAAAATTTATGTAATAATGAAAAGTTTCAGACAGAGGAAAACTTATTATTAGGGCAGACCCACAAAAGAAAGGCTTGAAGGCAATTAGACCTATACCTATGTAACATTTGAACAGTTTTCCAAAATGGAAATAAAACAGACCTCTATCTGTTGGAACCTCTCCTTTCCCTGGGGACCACCCTGTTACCTATCTATGTAACATTTGAACATTTTCCAAAATGAAAATAAAATAGCAGAAAGGCATAGACAAGAACAGAAAGATATAAACCAACTGTAACTGAAAATAAAAGAAGCTTATTATTCAAGGAAGCAAAAAGTAGCATTTTTTCTCTGACACATAAGCTAAGACCAAAGGTGAAAATAGATTACCTGGGAATAGGGATGTATCTGAGTTTCTTTACTTGAAGATCAGTGACTTCAATATAGCCAGCTGTTTGTGGAGGAGTAGCATCTGCAAATAAATCATAGCATGAGTTAACCATCAAATTACTGCATAACATGAAAATTAAACCAAAAGAAAGCAAAAATATTGTTAAATTCGAATGAAGTTATCAGCAGCTGAGGGCAGAACTCTTTAAGCCCATGTGACAATGGTCTCTGCCAAGTCCACCCTTAAGACTAGTCACTCAGAGTTGTTTTCTGTTAGGGCCACATTTCTTGACTGCCAGGAAAGAATCAAAGTTCTCCTCATCATCTTTGATAGATTTTCAAGATCAGTCAATGTTTTAGTACTTATGGTTTACTTGAAAATATTTCATCATCTGCATTCCCTTTTCCTTCGTAGTAAGTCACAATGACAGTGTAATATAGTGGAATCAGCACCCACGTCGTAATCAGACTGACTTGGTGTGACTCCTGGTTCTGATCTTTCCTACATGTGTTTTATGATGGTCAAGTAACTTAGTTCTCTAAGGTCTGTTTTTGTTATTTGTAAAATGGGGACCACAGCACCTAAGCATCAGAAACATGATTTTGAGCATTAGATGAATTGAGTAAATGCAAAGCATCTAATTAGCTTTCATTGCCCAGCTGCTATCATTTTTAGGGTCCTGCAAGACAGAAGAAGGTGAGGTGACGGTGGGGCAGTGGGATGAAGGCCCTGGGTCTTGAAGAATATGAAAAAGTGGGGGAACAAAAGGGTGAAGAGATATGGGGGCCAGAGCCTTCAACTCCAATACTGAGTTGCTTCCCAGCAAATTGCAGGGGTTCACTGATTTCCCTGTCCTGAGCACCACCTCACCCTCCTCATCACTGGCTACCCTAACCCTGTGTCAGGAACTTTATGTAGTCTTTGTAGACAGTCTTAATGCTGATAACAACCAAGGACTTATGATTTCTGTTTGGCAGATGAGGAAGCTGAGGTTTATAGAGGTAATATAATAATGTGACTTGCTTGAGGGAAATGATGCAGAGTGATGGAGATGACCCAGGGCTTTTGGTTCTACAATCTATGTTCTGTCCACCTCTCTACAGAGTTCCACTTGCGTTGGCTCTATGGCCAATGTTGACTTCAAATCGTCCCATTTTACAATGTCTTGGAAAATATCTCTTTAAAAAATTTCCCCTACACAGAACCCAAATTTTTAAGGATTTTTGTCTGCCTATCTGACTCTGTCTGCCTGACTCTCTCCCTCTCCCTTACTGCCTTCCTCTCTGTCTGTCTTTTTTTAACAACTATGAATAACATGAAAGAGGGGATGTCCACACTGAACTTATCAAATACAATTCATAAAAAATTAAAAACTTGGTATTTTTAATGTTTACACTTGAAGTTTTTGATAGGCCCTCTGAAAAACTCAAAACATGTCTCATTTATTTAAAAAATGTGTAGGAGCTTACTTTACACCAGCATCACACAAGGCACTGGGAATAGAAAGGAAATAGATACGGTACCTGTCACATCTTAGAAGACTACAGCATAAAGAGGAAAATTCCTTTAAAAACAAACAAAACCATTGTGGGGATTTGAAAAGGACTCCAAGGTGGGAATGACAGCCCAGGGACAAATTGTGGACTGCAGAGCCAGGCAAGGAGTGGCCCCAGGGGACGAAGGGGTAGGGAGGAAGGGAAGGTAATATTCAGGGATCGCAGAGGGGAAGAAGAATTACTATGGTAACATGACCACCTAGCTGGACCGCCTGTCCCTAGATGGTCCTTGTGTGAAATGAGCATGCTTATTAGAAGTCACTCACTGCCTGCTTTGGAAATGCTGCCTAAAATATAAGGTCAGTCTTGGATAAAGTTTTGCATCATGTATCATTTTTGATAGCTTCTGCTGCTAGGACCAATCTGAAGTAGATTAAATTATTTATAGATCCAGGCTCTTTGCCAAAAATGACTAGTTATTGAAGTGTTTGGAATATCTAGAGATCCCTCACTAACCAACTTACATTTTGGCTTGCCACTTATAGTCATTACTTTAAAAATAAGTAGTAGTATTAAGTTGAGCTATTGCCATCAGCACTTTTAGACTGCCTGTGAAAGCAAAGTAAGTCAACTTAATTTAGAATACCTTTTTTCTACATCTTTCTTTTCTTTCATTGTGCAAATTAATTCCATGGCATAAAGAGGGTGAGAAAATGTAATAATGGCTATGTCTATTTCAAGAAGGAGAAAGCAAGAATTTTACTCTTGGTGCTAAAAAATGTTTTCACATATCACAAAAGGCAATTTGTGGCTAGAAGCACTTCAAAAATATTCTATGGGTGGGGGTAGTGGTGGCAGTAACAGTAAACACTTGAAAAATAATCAGAATTGATGTTTACTGATTTGAAAATAAGTCAGCTCAGGATATAAGATTGAATTAAGGAGGTGAAGATCATGGCTAGATTTTCCTTCAAACGTAGCCAAATCCTTGTCTATCCACTTTAAACGTTTCAATATTGTGGAGACTCAGTAAATTTCCATTACATTTATAATCCAGGTGGATTTCAAAGATACGTGTAAACTACATTTAGGGCTTAGTTCACTGATGATTAAGGAAAGCCATGAGGCAGTGTCAACTGCGTAGTGCCCCAGCAGTGGGCACAGCTGACACGCGGTGCCAAGGTAAGGAGCAGGACGAAAACTGCCAGCAGCACAACCAAGAACAATTTCAGAGGGAAGATGGAATCATCTTAAAAAGTACACTCCTTCTTGCAATGCAGTCTGATGTCCATCGGTTAGCCACTCATCTGCTGCACTCTGCCTGTGTCACTGATTGAAAGAGTGACCAGTGCTCTACCGTCATGCTGATAACAAATCTTTGAATGTATTTAAAGTTCTAAAAACAGTGTTCTGCTTTTAATGAAGGGTCATTATTTCGTGTTTATAGATTTAAAAAACAAAACCAAAATGCTAATATTTAACTAGAAGAAAAACAATCAGAAAAAAGGAGTAAATATCTTCCTGTCGGCGTTAAACAAAAGTTATACCATCTTTGTGAAAACCAACAGGAGATAGGCTTTATATTATCGTTTTTACTGATTTCCTTAATAAAAGGCTGATAGGCATTAGTTCCTGACTAATCAGATGGCTGGATTCTGTTACTTAAAAAAATCAATTTAATTGATTTTCATGAGATCTACATTTCATAGACACATAAATTAAAGAGTCAAACAGTTTGAAAAAGAAGAGTCCCTGTTTTATTTCTCTAATCCCTCACCTACTCCTCCCAGAGAAACTTTCAACTTTTCAATCTGATTTATTTTTAGCTTTCACCCTCATCCTTAAGGTGTTGATTTGCTGTTTGAGCTCTAGGCATCACTTACTGACTTCACACCATGTAAGCTGAGAGTTTAACTCTTTTGTCTACTCATCCCTGCCTGACACCTAATTTTCCCATCCCCCAATATATTTATATGATAATTTTAAATTCACATCCAGTGTTTATATTAGAAGTATATAAATGCTATTCATAACTGGGCTATGTCTTATAGTATTGCTGCTTTTTAAAAAAAGTATTAATTATTTATGCATACAAGAGCTGTGATGCAGGCCAGAGGAGTGGGGGTAGTGATAGGATTCACCAGAGACAGAGTGGGGAGCATAAAAGATGGAGTGACTGAAATACACTGCTGAGGGGAGCAGTGGGTGAGACAGGAGAGGTCTGCTGCACCATGTGGGTCAGCTCCCTGGCCAGGAATCGAACTTGTGCTGCAGTGGCTGCCCTTAGCTTCATAGTGCTGAGACTTTAACCCCTTGCACCACCAGGGAGGCCCCCGACTGCTTTTTCTTTCCTGTACAACTTTTTCTTTTTATGTTTTATTGGTTTAGTTTTTCACATACTTAGTATATATTTATTCTCAAAGTGCCCTAATTGTCAAAACCTTTAAATATGTTCAAATAGATCAGGTTTATTGACCCAATCTATGGAGATTGGAGGCATTTCTTCTGAAATATTCTCATCTGTTCTAATCTAGCCAGTTGATTCCCTAGGCTGATGCATAGCTATCATCCTAGGATCCCTCTCTATCATTCTCCTAAAAAAATTTTTTAAGCCTCTATTTATAAAATTCTTCCTATGTGCTAGACACTGTTCTAAGAATTTTATATATGTTTATAATATTTAAGGAACCATTACTTAAACAAATGACAGGAAACAAAACTTCAAATAGCCAAAAAGAAAAATGGCACAACATGTAAGCAGGCAATTCTCACAAGGGTCAAATCACAATATATGAAAATGTGTTCAAAGTTACTAGTTCTCTGATACAGGGAAAGGTAAAGTGAAACCATAATAAAATTTCTAACCCATTAAAGAGAAGATGAGGATAGGGAGCACCAGGACTTTTTTTTAATGCTGCTCGAATAATAACCTATTTGGGAAATAATTTGGTAATTCTAACCTATGGTCTGTCAACATATACACAAGGAAACAGGTATAAGAGTATTTATAGTTAATTATTTGTAAAAGTAAAAATTATAAGAACCTACACACACCAACAAAGAACAGATGAATAAATTGCCATTTGTACAGGAGTGAAAGTAAGTGAAGTGGTGCCATGAGTAAGGATGGTGACAAAGATTCTCTTCTTTTTTTTTTTTTTGATATTTATTTATGCACACAAGCTGGGGAAAAGGCTAGCGGCGTGGGGGGGCAAGAGGGTTCACCTGAGGCAGAGTGGGGAGCAGAACAGGCAGATCGATGGAAATATACTGCTGAGCAGAGCAGCGGGCGCAGTAGGAGAGGTCTGCTGCGCCATGTGGGAATCTCCCTGGCTGGTCGTGGAACTCGCATTGTTGCTGCCAACAGCACCACAGCCCAGCGCTTAACTGCTGTGCCACCAGGGAGGCCCCAAAGATTCTCTTCTTAACCAAACTCTAACCAGGCTCTTTTGGATCTACTTCCTAACTCAGGTCCAATTTTTGGGCTTCTATGTTCATCTCTGTATTGTCCAATTTCAGGAAGAATTCTTCTAGGTTAATTCAACCAGAATCCCCCCATCTCAAAATGTGATCATGCTCGATATCTGATCAGACTCTTCACCATTCATTCCATCAGTCATGTTTGGTCACTCTAGCCTGTCCTCCTCAAGAAATCTGTTAGGTCAATTTAGCCAGAATCTTTCCTTATCCCTGACTTCCTCTTAGGACTTTTCCAACTTCTTATCCCCACCAACAACATTGGAGGCGCCATACAACCAGATTTTAAGACTTAAACTATAAAGCTAGAAAAAAAATAGACTATGGTAGTAATGAAGGTATAGATACAAGATCAATGGAACACAGCAGAAAATCCAGAAGTAGACTCAAACATATGTGGTCTGTTGATTTTCAGCAAAGATCTAAAGTTAACTCAATGGAGAAAGGATAAAATTTTCAGCAAATGGTGCTGGAACAATAAATTAAAAAACCAGTGAGTCTCAATACATATCTTGTACCATATAAAAAATCAGATAAAAATATAGCATAAATCTAAATGTAAAATCTACAACTATAAAATTTCTAGAAGAAAATAAATGAGATTACTTCAGAATGCAAGAAAATTTCTGGAAGGTAATACCTGATACTAGACTTATATTTACACTCAAAATCCCTTCAAAGGAAAACAAATAACCAATTTAAGAAATGGGTATATGCTCCAGAGAGACATTTCACTGAAGAAAATACAAATAACAAGATGTTCAATATCACTAGGTATTAGGAAAAAATGCAAATTAAAATCATAATGAGCTGTCACTATATACTTATTGGAAGGTGGAAAAACTGACAGTAACAAGTCCTGGTAAGGAGGCACAGAATTAGAACTCTCGTTTCATTGCTGACAGCAATTCAGATGGTATTGTCACTTTGGAAAACAGTTAGGCAGTCTTTTCATGTCATTAAAATGTCATTCCTAGATACTTATCCAAGTGAAGCAAAAAGTGATGTTACTTAAAAATTTGTAGACAACTGTCCATAGTGATCTTATTAGTTATTAACAAAAAGTGGAAACGATCCAAATATCTATCAAATGACAAAATGGGGATTTGAAGAATAAGTGCATTTACACAAGTGATCAATGTAGAACCTAGCATACATTATATGATAATAAATATCAGTTGGCTTTGAGAACACTGATAACTGAATCAGCCTGCATAAGCCCTTGGTGTTCAGTCACAGGACTGTAAGACAAAAGTCAGACCTCATTTTCTACGCACAGCATACTCATGTGTCACTTAAAGGCAAGGACACATTCAAAGAAATACATCAATAGGGGATTTTGTCATCGTATGAATGTCACAGAGTGTAAGCATACAAATCTAGATGGTATATGGTCTATTCTCCTCCTAGCTTAGATGGTTAGCCTATTGGGACCACCGTCATATGTGAGGTCTGTTACTGAACAGCACATCATTAAGCAATACAAAATTGTATTATAATAATTTTTAAGTCTCTTTAAGAGCATATTCTAGGTAAAGACATTGTATTGATTTTAATGCATATGACTATGAGTTCTAATAGCAGTGACTACAGCCACATTCAGTGAAAACTTTTTGAGGTCTTTTCAGCTACTTCTAGACCATTTTAGTTATCCATATTTATAAATATAGAATGATAAGGATAAATTAAATATTCCTACCAAAAGAGGTACCTTTAAACACTATGTTTCTTACCTTTCGGGTAGATATCTTTTAGAGGAACTTCTCCTGGAGGCAAAATTCTCACTATCTGATTAGTATCTAAAAGAGTCACACAATTGTTCTGTTTTGCAGTTCCAGTTTTCTTCTTTCCTCCATAGAATACTGTATCAGTGAACCCTGCTTTATGCAAAGACGATGGCCTTTTCCAAGAATAAACTTCACTAGGTGACTGCATAAAAAGAGATTAAAATACTATAAACAACATTCACCACAACCTTTATAATGTACCCCTTTAAGCAGATACCAGTGGTAAATTTGTATTTCACAAGTATAAGAAAATCAAATTATTCCTAAACCTTTTAAAATTTGGTACAACAATAATCATAATTTTCATACAAGTGTGAAATATAAAAATTTATTTTTTATCTTGAATTGTAACTAAAAATAGGGACTATATATTTTACTTAAAAATAGGAAATTAACATCTAATGCATCTTCTATCTGGCACAATAAATAGAATATTATTAGAGATTCTGAAGCCCCTGGAGTGCCTTTTCCCAGAATATCTTTCTGTCTCTATATATAACTGATCCAAAATTAATTTCTTCCCTCTTTTTTAAAATTTTAACACACATATATTTATCTTTTCCAACTCCAAAAATCATAAAAATATTCTATGTTGTCACTAAACATTTGAGTCATACTTTTCTTTTTCACATTTTAATCCTTAACCAATCAAAAATTTATTTTCATTCAAGGTATGAGGCAGGGGTCCTGTTTACCCTTTTTTCACATGGATAGGAAGTTGTCTAAATACAATTAACCTTTTTCTACTGATACACAATACTATTAAAAAAACACAGTTCTAAAGACAGTAAAACTGTTTTTAGATAGAATGATCTTTAGACAGACTTTAATTAAAAAATTAGAAGTAGGACTACCATATTATTCAGCAATTCCGCTTCTGAGGAAAATGAAAACACTAATTCGAAAGACACCTGCACCTTCATGTTCACTGCAGCATTATTTACAACAGCCAAGACACAGAAACAACCAAAGTGTCCATCAAGGAATGAATGGATAAAAAAAGTGATGTTGAGACACGCCCCCAAAACATGGCGGCGAACAGACGCCAGGATCAGGCTCTCCTACAAAAAATTGATTTATGGAGAAAAATATCCCTAACTTTGAGAGCTGTCTCGAAGAGAACCGGATACCCTACGCAATACAATCGACCCCGGGGGTGCTTTGGACTTAAAAATAAACTGAAGAGTCGGAGTAAAGAGAAGAGAGGGGACATCTAATTCCACACAAAGGAGGAGCAGAGAGGAGAGATGGGCGGACCAACTTCCCCTGAGAGCCACTGAATACAAGGTTAGAAACTGCGGTGAGGTCGGAGGGCTCTGGCCAGCCGACTGGGAGTGCGACCTCCAGTCCCCCACCCCACGACCCCCCTCTCTTCCCTGCGTGGCAGCCCTGAGGAGCAGGAAAGCGGGAGAGTCACTGTGTCCCATCCCCCACCTGGGGCTAGGTAACATCTCAAAGGGGAGAAAGTCCAAGCAAGAAACATCCCCCACTGGCTGCTAGGTGACAGATTAGCCAGAAAAACCGGTTGGGTTGGAAAACCTCCTGCGGAGACCACCTCTTTCTGGGATTTAGAATGCAAATGAATAGGAGGGGAAGGATGGAATTTAAGGACTATTGACTGACAATCCCCAAAACCCCTCCCATACCTGTTGCAAAAAAAATCTCCAGGATGGAATTTAAGGACTATTGACTGACAATCCCCAAAACCCCTCCCATACCTGCTGCTGAAAAAAAAAATCTCCTGCTGAAAAACTCTCTGGCCACACCCTCCCCTGCAAAGTGTCAGCATCTTGGCACACGGAGGGCAGCAAAAAACAAGCAAACAAACAGACAAAAAAAGATCACAGCAGGTGGTGAACACGGCCCAGCACTAGCCACCCCCTCCAACTTCTAGGCGGCTGCACA
>PVIJ01017563.1:0-28998 GCA_004024925.1 Scalopus aquaticus | reverse complement strand
TGAGGAATCACCATACAGCTTTCCATAGTGGTTGGACCAGTTCACATTCCCACCAGCAGTGTAGAAGAGTTCCTTTTTCTCCACATCCTTTCCAGCATTTGTTGTTGCCTGTATTTTTAATGTGTGCCATCCTCACAGGTGTGAGGTGGTATCTCATAGTGGTTTTGATTTGCATTTCCTTGATTATAAGTGATATTGAACATTTTTTCATGTACCTGTTGGCCATTTGCTTTTCTTCTTTGGAGAAGTGCCTTTTTAGCTCTTCTGCCCATTTTTTGACTGTATTATTGGCTTTGTTTTTGTTGAGTTGTGTGAGTTCCTTATAAATTTTTGTTATCAGTCCTTTATCAGTTGTATTGTGTGCAAAGATCTTTTCCCAGTTGGTAGGGTGTCTGTTAGTTTTGGTTAATGTCTCTTTTGCTGTACAGAAGTTTTTTATTTTGATGTAATCCCATCTGTTAATCTTGTCCTTTACTTCCTTCGCTTGGGGGATGGGTTTTTGAAGATTTTGCTGAGATGTATGTCGTGTATAGTTTTGCCTATAGTTTCTTCTATAAATTTTATGGTTTCAGGTCTTACGTCCAGGTCTTTTATCCATTTTGAGTTGACTTTTGTGCAGGGTGTGAGGTAGTAGTCTAGCTTCATTTTTTTGCACGTGGCTGTCCAGTTTTCCCAGCACCATTTATTGAATAGACTGTCCTTGTTCCACTGCATTTCCTTTGCTCCTTTGTCAAAGATTAGTTGTTCATATATATGCGGCTTTAATTCTGGGTATTCTATTCGGTTCCATTGGTCTTTCTGTCTGTTTTTGTTCCAGCTTAAACAGCGCCTTTTTGTTCTGAATACTTTTTCCAGCCAACTACCTTTTTTCCCCTTGTCATTCTTGTCTTGCTAATCAGTACTCTGCAACCCTCTCGCTCTTCACTTTAAGGCATCCTGAAACCTCTCCCACTAGAACAGACACACCCGAGGGTCGGACCTGGAACTCCTTTTGCCTTTCTATACTTGGCACAGTGACTGGCAAGCCCAAATCTCAATCAATGCCTGTTTAATAAACAAATCTGTATGCCAGTACGTTAGACCTTATAAGTGTTACAAAAACATCATGCCCTCAAAGATCAAACATCTCTTTGCTAAACATTTAAGCAAGAAAATTGTATATAATAAACTATGTGGAGCAGACTCTAAATACTTGGTTTAATAGCTGTAATTAGTCTTCTAAGACATTTTTATACATAGCCACAGTGCACTCATCAAATGAGAAACTTAACACTCATACAAGGCAACCCTCTAACACATACAGTACAAATCTCACTGATGGAGCCAATAGTGCCTCTTTAGCAAATAACAAAAGTCTATTTTTCCCTTTCTCCCTTCCTGGTCCAAGATACAGCCTCTTTAAGTCTGTTATCTCTTTCAGACTGTCTCTTCCAGTCTTTTATTTTATTTATTTATTTTTGTTATTCATATCTTTTACATTATTATGTGTTCCCCAGAGGTTACCCACCACCTGTTCACCCGTGGAGCCATCACCATAGTCCCCATGCTCCCCTCTTCCCCCCTCTTGAGCGCTTACCCTTCCTTCCTCCCTCTTCGAGTCTTTTTTATTTAGAATAGTTGCTCTGCTTTTCTCTGGATTTCATGACCTTGCCATTTTTGAAGTGTATGAGCCAGTTTCTTTGTGGAATATCTTTTGTTTCTTCATGATTCAGTTCAGGTGCTGGGGTTGGTAGTGATGCCGCAGAAGTGGTGTGCCTCTCTCAGTGCATTGTATCGGGTGCCTGCTGTCTCATTATTGCTTATGTCTGCTTTAAACACTTGGTTGAGATCGTATCTGCTAGGTCTTTTCACTTTGATACATATACTCTTTAAATCAATCCCTAAGACAATTATTAGTTGCATTTTACAGATGAGGAAAAGTGACACACAAAGACAAAACTTGCCCAAAGTTATTCTTTGGCTTTCTCAGCTCTTCTGGCTCTTAAGCAAGCACTGTGAGTAGACACACTAGAGGGAGCTTGTTGGGGCTGAAATACTCGATGGGCTTGGCTTATGGAGAGCCCTGGAGGATGTGTGATGTTTGATAGGAAGCTGAAGTGTAATGGGCTAAGCCTGGTCTCCTTTTCAGTGTCTCTGATTGGGGAAAAGGTAGAATTTCAGAAATAGTAGACTCAACTGTACAAATCACACCCTCCTCCTCCCCTTATGGTATTTAAGTGAGCTCTGGGTTCTTGTCTTACCTCTGCACCTTTCTTGCCTTGTGACAGTGAAATGGAACTGAATTTCTCTGAGTTTTACTTTTATCATGTGTAAAAACAAAATTTACTACATAGGCTTTTTTCTGTATCTTTGATTTTTGTTAATTTAACAATGCTGTGTATAGGTGTAGGTCCTTTTGCATTTAAAATTTTGGGTGTGCTCTATGCTTCTTCAACAGCCATACTAATTCATTCGTTAGGTTTGGGAAATTCTCAGTTGTTATTTCTTTGACTAGGGTCTCTGCTCCTGCTCCCTTCTCTCTCTTTTTACTCGCTGCAACACTCATTATTCTTATATTTCCTCTTCTAATTGAATCTGATATTTCTTATAGTTTTCTCATTTTTTCCTATGTATTCTTTCTCTTCTTCTAATTGAGTGATTTGTACATTTGAGTCTTCTATTTCTGAAATTCTATCTTTTGCTAGTTTAATTCTTTGTCTTCATTTCATTCAGTGTTTCTTTTGTGTTCTATTGATATTTTCAATCTCTTGGGTGAGAACTTTCTTCTTTCCTGGGTTTCCTTTTTAAGATTTTGTAGTTGCATATCTGCCTTTGACCTTCCAGTATCTCATTTAGCATTTTTAATATTGTTGTTAATATATGAAGTCTTTGGGCCTCCCCGGTGGTGCAGCGGTTAAGCGCTGCGCTGTGGAGCTGTGGAGCTGTCGGCAGCAGCGATGCAAGTTCGACGCCCAGCCGGGGAGAATCCCACATGGCGCGGCAGACCTCTCCTGCCTTGCCCGCTGCTCCCCTCAGCAGTGTATTTCTGATCTGCCTGTTCTGCTCCCCACTCTGTCTCTGGTGAGCCCTCTCGCCGCCCCACGCCTCTGGCCTGTACCACAGCTTGTATGTATAAATAAAAAATCTTAAAAAAAAAAAATGAAGTCTTTGTCTAATATGTCTTCTATTTCTGTATCCTTTATATTTGTCCCAGAACTTCTGTTCTTCTCATTTTGCTTTTTCTTCTTGTGTTCAGATCTTCCTGTCTTCCTAGGTTTCTATATTGACTTATTGTTTTGTTGTAATTGTGGCACTGGGGTTTTACTTTTGTTTGGTTTCTCTTCTTAGCTTACTTTGGTGTAAGGTGGGTGCAGGAGAGGAGTCTGGGGCTTAAATACTCCATCTCAGTTTGAGGAGGGAAGATGGTCACCTCTGCCTTCTCTCCTTTCTTTCGTTCTTTTTTTTTAAAAGATTTATTTATTTATGCATACAAGTTGGGGTGTAGGCCAGAGGTGTGGGGTGGTGAGAAGATTCACCAGAGCTGGAGTGGGGAGCAGAATAGGCAGATTGACAGAGATATACTGCTGAGGGGAGCAGTGGGTGAGGCAGGAAGGAGAGGTCTGCTGTGCCATGTGGGAAGCTCCCTGGCTGGGGGTCGAACTCATGCTGCAGTGGCTCTGGATAGCTTCATAGTGCTGCAACTCAACCTATTGCACCACCAGAGAGACCCTCTCCTTTCTTTCTGCAGCAAGTTTTGCTCAGTGCCTTGTGTTATCTTAACTTCCCACCCTGCCTACCTTCTTCTCCTTTCTGTGATTTATGAAGCTTGAGTCTTCCAGTGAAGGGAGCTAATGAAAGGAGGCTGCTAGGACCCTTGTACTCTGTTCTCCTCCCCCCCACCCATATCACTACAACCAAGGAGTACTGTGTAACTTCTAGGTCTGGTAAATAAAACATCTATTTTTTTCAATGTTTCCTCATGGTTATTGCTGAAGGGCATTGTGCAATCATAAAAAACCTAAAGGGATAGTCTGTTCATAAAATCAACAGGTTGGTACATCTCTAAAGAAGATGTACAAATAGCAAAATGTTCAACCTCATTAGACAATGGTGAAATGCAAATCAAAACCACAAGGAGATGCCACTCTACTTCCACTGGGATAGCTAAAATGAAAAAAAGAAAAAAAAATGAAGTGTTGGTGAGGATGTAGAGAAACAGAACCCTTGTACATCACTACTGAGAAGGTAAAATGGTGGAGCTGCTGTGAAAAATAGTTGGATGGTTCCTCAAAATGTTCAAAAAAGAATTATGATCCTCCATTCCATTTTTGCATATAAGCCCAAAGGAATTGAAAACACACAAGTCAATATCTACTCATAATAACACAGCGGCACTATTCACAATAGTTAAAAGGTGGAGATAACCCAAATGTCCATCAACTGATAAATGGATAAACAAAATCCAAACAATGGGATATTGCTCAGACATAAAAAGAAATGAAGCCATGACACAGGTTACAATGTGGGTGAATCGTGGACACATTATACTAAGTGAAAGAAGTCAGGGTCACACTCTAGAATTTCCCATTTATTGGAATATCCAGAATAGGCAAATTCAGAGACAAAAGGCAGTTAGTGATTGCCAAAGGCTGGGGGGTGGGGGTGGGGGGGAGGAATGGAAAGTGATTGCTCTTGCTTTTCTTTTTGGAGTAATGAAATGTTCTGAACCTAAATAATGGTGATGGTGGCATAACTCTGCAAATATACTAATAACCACTGAGTTGTACATTTGATTAGGTGAATTTTATGGTTGGTGAATTACACATCTGTTAAGCTGTTATAAAAGAAAAAGTGTCTTTTGTGCACAACCACAACGCAATTATTAAAATTAAAAAATTAACTTCCATAACTTACAGGATTTTGTCATTTGTTCCCTTAATGTCCTTTAGCAAACGAAAGTCTTTGATCATGTGTGGGAATAACTTGTCATCTCCTTTAATCTAGAATGAATTTTCAGTCTTCCATGACATTGTCTTTTTAAGAGTAAATTATTTTTTAAAATGCCTCTCAGTTTGGGTCTTCTGAAATTTCTTTATGATGAGATTCAGATCATGAATGTGGGTCACAAATACCCCTGCAGTGGAGGTGCCCTTTCTGTGCCTCCAGTCAGAAGGTACATAGTGTTGGCTTGTCCGATCACTGGGAATGTTGACTCTCCTCACTGCCTAATGTGGCATCTGCCTGCTTTCTCTGTTGTCGGGGTCCTCTATTTCCTTGTGAAACTAAACTTCTGAGCAAATACTTTGAGACTATGTAAATATTGTCATACTCCTCAAACTTCCACCCTTTTTAGTATCCATCAGTGTTTTTGCCTAAAAACATTTGGGATTCATTTCAATTCCTAATTTATTTGGGATTGTATTCCTGATCCAAAAAGAGTCAAAGAGCTCTGTGGTCTGTAAAAAGAACTTATGGTCACCTGTTTTCCTATTGTGAAGAAGCCCATAAAAACAGTGAAATCAGTTGGGTTTGATTTCCTTATTTGCACAAGAGAAAATGTACCTTGAACTCAAGAGTTTAAAACCATGAGATTTTTGGAATTTGCATTGTGCTTTCTTAGACCTGAAGGGATGCATTGATGACTTGGTGATTTTTCTTTTTCTTTTTTTTTAAAGACTAGTAAGGTGGTTCTCTGAATCTCACAGAAGTTGAGAGAGAGCTGGACCACTTTTATTTTTTTAGGTTCCAAGTATATTAAAATACTAAGAGCAAAAATCACTTCTGACTATGATAGAAAAAATCAATAGTTGTCTTTGGGCTGGGGGGTAGGTGGTGGAGTGGTGGAAGTGGATTGACTAGAGCGGCCAGAGAATTTTCTAGGATGATGAAAATGTCATGTATCTTGATTGGGTCAGACTACTAGTGTACCTATTTGTTCACACTTGTGGACTGGCCCATTTTTGGTCAGGGCTTGACATATGTGTTTTACTTAAAAAGCCCATAAACACATTCACCACTGTTTTTTTTTTTTTTAAAGATTTAATTATTTATGCATACAAGCTGGGGTACAGCCCAGAGGCCTGGGATGGTGCGAAGATTCACCAGAGACAGAGCAGAGAGCAGAACAGGCAGATAGACCGAAGTACACCGCTGAGGGGAGCAGAGGGCAAGGCAGGAGAGGTCTGCCGCACCGGGTGTTGAACTTGTGTCGCTGCTGCCAACAGCTCTACAGCTCCACAGCTCCACAGCTCCACAGTGCAGTGCTTAACCACTGCGCCACAAGGGAGGCCCTGAGCTGAAGTATTTAAGGAAAGGCCCTGATGTCGGCTACTCAGATGGTGATTTGAGAGGTGGACAGAGGGACATATTTGTGATAGGGCAAGGGGAGCAAATTTTTAGCAATTACAGCATTATGTGGGGGGGTCATTTTCAGCTTTTCTGTATATTTGAGATTTTCCAGAACAAAATATTGGGATAAAAATGACTTAACAAAAAACTAAGACATATTTCAGTTATTTGCATTTAGCAAATAAATTCCTTTAATATATCAAAACACAGAATAGTACAAAAAGTTGTACTGCTCACAAGACAACTATTGAATTTGTTTAAAATATTAATTTATAAAGTCAAAGGTATGGTCTAGTAACGGGACACATATTAAAAGTTGTATGAAGGACTTTTTAATTTTTAAATTCTGACAGAGGAAGTCAGAATTACACTCTGTCTTGTGCAAACTTTCACGCATACACATTTTAGCGACCTTTCCAAAGTCTGAGTTTGTTGAGAACTGAGATAATATGGCCCTTGTCTCCCACTGCCCACTTCCCCTTGTCTGATGGTAACAGTTCCTTGTAAACAGCCTCTTCACTGAGTTTACAGAGAAATAGCAACAACCAGCAGTTTGTACACGTGGGAGCCCTAACTTGTGCCCACCCCCAGGGTCCTCAGTTCTCACTGTGCTGTGAATAACAAAGCTTTAACATTTACCAAGCAGAGGTGACAGGTTCTTCCCATCTCTTTCTATTCATGGCTTCAATTAATAATTAGACCCTGAAAAATGAGCCAATCTGTTTCATGAAGGGGAAGAACCATAAGTCTAGCCAATTAGCATCTTGGTTCTGGCTGTCTTGGGAATTTAATTTAGTCTCATGGCCCATTGAAGATGGCTAAATACTGTTGTCTCCCAAAGAGGGAAGTCATGATTGTTAAACGAGGAAGGTCCCCGGGGACCCATATGCTGAGGACACTCAGCGTGGTGGGCTGGCCAGGGGCACAAGGCCTTGGGCTTTTGTCCAGCCCACATGCGTGTTCTATTCTTTTCCTAGGACTCAGCAGCTGGCTCTGGGCAGCACAGACCCCAACCACCCGCGGAGGGAGTGGTGGCTGCCCCTAAATAGTCGCACACTTGAGCAGGTCTTTTGTCTGCTTAGAGGACATTCCAACTGCCCGTTACCAGTTGGCCTTCACACAATGGGGGTGGCTACAGAGCAGGGCAGGCAGTCTGCGCGGCATATTGTTGAGGGGCAGTGAGCTGCAAACAGGCTGTGGAAGATGTCCCCGTCTGGAATGTACATGGCATGGCGGCAATGCCCAGAAAGGACAGGGCCTGGTGGGGTGCGGGGAGGGCTTGAGGATGTGATTTAATTAGGCAATTTAATTAGGGAGATCTGAAGAATCGTGGAATCAAGATATAAGGGGTCTTGGGGGAAATTGAGGAACAATCTAGGCCTTTTTTCTCAGAAAACCTGACAATATGGAATCCTATTTTAAAAGAAATCCCAAGACTTCATGCCATTAACAACTGTTGCTGGGAGAAAATTCTTTGAATCATGCTGATTTGAAAATTTGCTCTCCTTGTTTAAGTGGCCATCGATACAAGCTGGATTTCCGGGTAAGAGCTTTCAGAGATGTGAACAACAGATCGTGATGATGACAGCAACAGCCTGGTTACCAGTGCTCATCTCAGGCCTGCTGGCCTTATGCTGTGTGCTTGTTCCTATTTCATTTCACCCCTACAGTGACCCTGTGAATTTGATATTGTTACCCACATTTTAGAGACAGGAAACTTTAAAACATGAAGCTTTAAAAAACTTGTATTCTCAGTCCATTTATACGTGTAGTCCAACCCAGGGTGGTTTATCCCAAGTCTGTGCTGCTTCTCCTCTGCCTCTGGGGTTCTGCTCTTCTCTCTCTTCAGGCTTTGACTTTTCACCCAAATGTTCCTGGGGGGATCTCGGGGCTGCAGCTTCCCCGGGGGATGGCACCAGGCAATGGGAGGCACGGCTGCAGCCCACTCCGTTCCCACATCCGATGTGCTAGGAGCAGAGGGCTGTAAACAGGGAGCCAATGGAGCCCGGAAGGGTTCTCCTGGAAGTCCCATAACCGAGTTGGGCGTGAGAAATCACAGAGCAGTGCTGAGAGCAAAACAGGGTGCCTGAGGGAGTTGTTTGACCTTAGCAGTGTCTTGTAAAAATGAGTGAGATGAAATAGCAGCTGGCTGGTATAAGGATTACAGAATTGGGAGGATGGCAAGGGTAAGAGCTCAATAAACAGAGGCTTAAGAGAAAAAGGTTTCGGGGGCTCTGCTTGGGTAGAGAGATGGGGCTGTGGAACAAACATGATAGTGAGTGGCAGTGCTGGTGGGGACGTGCTCTTGAAGGGGGGCTTGGCCCCCTGGATGGACGCCCAAGGCCACCCAGTGCACCATCCATGATATTCTGAAGATAGTCTCACCCCCAGTTAGTTGTGAAGGGAAATATGGATGGAACTTAGACACCTAATGAGTGATCATGCTCTTCCCTGGGGGACTGCAATCTCTGGGCTTTTCAGAGTCTGGGTCAACTTTCCACCTGGGGGGTGCTCAGCCAGCACCTTGGATCTGAGATGCACAGTGGCAATTTGAAGCAGTGCAAACTAGAGTAGCTTCTTGCAGCATTCCTAGAACAGTATCACCATTCAGCTCCCCCACAAATACATCATTCACTGAGGCCACTTGACAACACCCAAAGTGACCTTCCTTGAAACAGCTGCACCACTTCTCTTGATTTGCAGAGTGGGGTTTTCCTGGTTGGGTGGGGGTTTGTATTGGAGATAGTTTGAGATGAACAGCACAGGGAGTGCGCTGAGAGTCCTACTATGTGGTCCAAGGAAGATGGGTGGGAACCTCCACTTTTGGATTGCCCCAGGACGTGGCAAGTCCAAGGCACCCTCCCATCCTGCCCCAGTGGCTCCTGGTTCCTGGAGAGGTTAAACTCAGATCCTGCTGGAGGAAGAGGCCAGAGGCTGACTCCTATAAGGAAGTTTCGCTTGGCCATAGGTAGGACACAGCATGGCAGAGTTTGGAGTTTAGGGTCATCCTCCTTGATGTGGTTGCAGTGTGCTGTGTACCTCAGGCTGTCACTGCACTCACATGCTTGTGAATGGCACCCAGGCCCACATGTGCCCTCTACGCCAGTGCTGTGGCTCTTGCCGGATTGCTTTTTGGATAGCAAGTACCACTTGCTCTACATTCAGTCATGCAGGACATCTCTCTGTCTTTGCCTGGTTCCCCAAACCAGCCAGGGAAGTATGGAGATGGGGAGGTGAGAGCCAATTAACAAGGATGCCCAGTGGTCACTTGAGTACAATTCAGTCATCTCACCAAGGTCAAGGACTCCTCACCCTCATTTATGAGGGTGCCCCTAGTGCTTCCTCTGTGGGCTAAAATGCTCCTGAGGTACCAGGAAAAGCCCTACTTGGTGTTGTGATCTCTCTCTCCCCTCTCTCTCTCTTTTTAAGATTTATTTATTTATGTGTAGAAGAACTGGGGTGTAGGCGAGAGGTGGGAGAAGGGGTTGAGAGGATTCACCAAAGAGAGAGTGGGGAGCAGAACAGGCAGATCTACTGAAATACACTGCTGAGGGGAGCAGCGGGTGAGATAGGAGAGGTCTGCTGCACCATGTGGGTTAGCTCCCTGGGCGGGGATTGAACTCAGGCTGTAGCTGTGAAAGTGCTAAGACAACCCCTAGACCACCAGGGAGGCCCTGGTATTTTGATCTATTAATTTACAAGTAATTTTGCTGGATATAATCCTGGGCTCACAGTTTCTTTCTTTGCTCCTACATCAGATTATTCCGCTTCCTTTTGGAGCAAGCGTTGCTGTCAACACTAATGGTAATTTGATTTTCTGTCCCTTTTATTTGATGTACTTTCATGTTCTCTGTGCCCAGCTGCCCAAAGGAATTATTTATTTGTCTTTAGCATTCAGTAATTTTACCAGACTATCTTGGTTTTAGTCCTTTAGGTGGATTCTCTCTTGCACACTGCAGTTTAATTTTCTAATTTAAGGAAAGTTTTCTATTATTATAATTTCAGGATTTGTTCTATTCCTTGGCTTCAGTTTGTTTCTCCTGTTACTCATATGCTGAATGTTTTTTTACCTACTTGTCACTTTTTAGAAATATCCTTTTTATTTCTTATAATTAAAAAAATGATTTCTCCTATTTCTCTCAAGGCATTAACTGTTATGTTATTTGCTCTTCTCTTCCTCCTAGTTAGGTCTTCTGCTATGACAGGAACTTTGTTGCCACTTTGCGGTGGAAATCTGATGAGGACACAACAGTCATGGAGCAGATTTGCAAGGCAAGACTCTGCTACTTAAAAGCTGATCATGCGATAGTGGTATGAGGACTAAGGTCCGGAGGGTGGGATAGGAATGGGGGACAAAGTTTTATGAGAGACAGGGAAGGGGACATCGTGACCATACGTCAGAAGACATTTGCATCAGCAAAGGATGATGTTACCACAGGCAGAGTTATCCTGAGACCGCCATGGAGATAGTCACGTAATCAGGTCAACAGCGGCCTAGGTGTCCCTGGGGCTTCCTCGTGATACAGGGCTATGCTCCATAGGTCATCAAGGAATGCTCCGCTGTGATTTGCAGATAGCAAAAGTCACAGTTGCCCATGAGTAGCCAGTTCATAGGAACCCACAGCCTTAGATTCTCAGATGATTTTCTTTCATGGGTCCTTTCTTTTCTGGCTTTCTCCAGTTTCCTGTACCTTCCTCCTCCCTCCCACAGATGTTGGCACCATGTAGGGCTGGTAGTCACGGTGATGGACCCTAGTTGCTTGGGTTTGGAGAACTTGGGGGTACTCTCTCGTCTAGTTTTGTTGTAAGTTTGTCTATGTATTTTTGTTTTTCTCTCTCTAATTGCCGTATCATTTGTGTAGGATTCAAAGAGATCCAATACTCCTGTCTTCCCAGAAGTCGCTTAAATCCTGCCTACTGCGCAGCGTTAGGAGCGTTGCCGTAAGCGACAGCCAGACCAGGATGGCTGTGCTGACTTACCTAGAAGCAGATGAAGCCTTTCTTCCCCCCTTCCCAGTGCCTCTCACCTCCCAGCACAACTTGACCTGCAAGTTGGAGTGACCTCAAATGCCTTCAGTTACAGCATTTCATTGTTGCAGATTTTAAGAAAAAACAAAAACAAAAAGAAAAAAAAATGCCTGTGTGGACACATTGTAGGACACCTCTGCAGACCTTGGAAAGGCCCGGTGTACACCACTGTGGCCAAGCTTAAGTAAATCAGAATGTATCCTTGTAATGAAATATTAAGAAACCAAAAGAAATAATCTTTTAGGATTATTTAGGAATTATTTAGTATTTTAGGAATACTCTCTTCATAACAATAAATGTACATTATAGAAAATCAGAGAATTAAGACAAAAATACATAAAGAAAATGAAAGCATCATATTCTTAACCACCCACAGGTAATCACAGTTAATACCTTGGCTTATATCCTTCCAGATTTTGAAGAATTTTAATGACAGTCAAAAATATGTACAATGCAAAATGAAAATAAAATCATTAGAGCAATTTGTCTCTACAAGGGTATTGAATTGTAAAGTTATATATACATTAAAAAGTCTTAAAATGAAATACACCAAAATGTTAACAGGGTTTATTTGTGGATCACAGGCTTAGAGTGATTGCAATTTTCTTATTTCCCATATTTCCTACAGCAGGAATGCAGACTTCTATAATGAGAAAAAAAAATGAATCATTTTAGAAAGTAATTATAGTTATTTCAGGAGTGAGATGCAATTTTGAGTGTATGCGAAATCAGATAAACAGTTTATTTTGTGTCTGATGATTATGTAGTGGCATTATGTTGTTTCATGTTCCCCCCCCCCAAAAAAAATAATCAAATCAGATTGTGATTTTGTTCCTTGATATTAACACGTGGGCATAACTCATTGGTAGGAGGATTATGTCATCAGGGAAATAAATGCAAGTCTCAAGATACTTTGTTCTGGTAATCAGGACATTGTTTATCTCTAAGCCACAAGAAGGGATTTAATGCTTTAATAGTGAGCAGAAAATGTTTTTAGAAAGATTCCTTCCCTACAACAAATTTTCTTATAGTTGCAGTAAACATTATATGACCTGGCCATGCAGGTGAAATCTGCAGGAGACAATTTCCTTTGCCTTCAAAGCCACATGAAAAAATATTATAGCATCTATGGAGGAAAAATAATTTGGAAGAAGAAAGGTTAAGTAAGGGACAGGCAATGTTACTCATCACTTATTGGCAAGTTTTCCATGCCCATTCTGTTTTGGGGATTTTTTTTTTCTTCCAAACTGGTTGTAGTGAATTATCTTTTCTATACATTGTTGGATTCTGTTGTCTTAGATTTTGTTGAGGACTTTTGCATCATTGTTCATTAGAGATATTGGTCTGTAGTTTTCTTTGTGTTGTCCTTGTTTGGTTTTGTATTAGTGTAATGGTGGCTTCATAAAACGTATTTCGTAGTATTTATTCCTTCTCAAGTTTTGGAAAGAGTTTGTGTAAGATAGGCACTAGTTTGTTTCTGAATGTTTGATAGAAGTCTTTTGTGAAACCATCTCGTCCTAGGCTTTTGTTTTTGGGGAGGGTTTTAGTTACTGTTTCAATTTCACTGCTTTTAATTGGCCTGTTTAGGTGTTCTATTTCTTTTTTATATAGCTTTGGATGATTGTGTAGTTCTAGGAATTTGTCCATATCTTCTAGATTGTTGAACTTGTTTGCATACAACTATTCATAAACATCTCTGATTATTCTTTTGATGTCTGCTGTGTCTGTTGTAACTCCTCCTCTTTCATTTATGATCCTGTTTATTTGTGTTTTCTCCCATTTTATCTTTGTGAGCCTGGCTAGATGTTTGTTTTGCTTACTTTCTTAAAGAACCAACTTTTAAGTTTCTATTTCATTTATTTTCTGCTTTGATTTTTATTATTTCCTTTCTTATACTGGCTTTTGGGTTTTTGTTGTTCTTTTTCTAGTTCTTTGAGATGAGAGGTTAGGTTGTTCCTTTGAGTTCTTTCTTGTTTCTTGATGTGAGCCTGTGTTGCTATGTACTTTCTTCTTATTACTGTTTTTGCTGTGTCCCATATATTCTGGAAAGTTGTATCCTCTTTATCATTCATTTCTAGGTATTATTTTATTTCTTCTTCAATCTCCTCGTTAATCCAGTGGTCTTCCAGTAGTGTGGATTTCAATCTCCGCAAGACAGGAGGGTTTCTTGTTTTCTTTTCATGGTTTATTTCTAGTTTGATGGTCTGTGCAGCAAAAGAGACACTAACCAAAACAAAGGCACACCCCACCGATTGGGAGAAGATTTTTGCACACAATACAATTGATAAGGGACTGGCCACAAAAATCTACAAAGAGCTCACATGACTCAACAAAAACAAAGTAAAGAATCCAGTCAAAAAATGGGCAGTAGAGCTAAAAAGACACTTCTCCAAAGAGTAAATGCAAATGGTCAACTGGTATATGAAAAAATGTTCAATATCACTTATAATCAGGGAAATGCAAATCAAAACCACAACGAGATACCACCTTACACCAATGAGAATGGCACACATTAAAAAAACAGGCAACATGTTCTCCTCCCCACTCTGTCTCTGGTGAACCCTCTCGCCGCCCCATGCCTCTGGCCTGTACCCCAGCTTGTATGTATAAATAAATAAATCTTTAAAACAACAACAACAACAAAAAAAAACAGGCAACAACAAGTGTTGGCAAGGATGTGGGGAAAAAGGAACTCTCTTGCATTGCTGATGGGAATGCAAACTGGTCCAACCACTATGGAAAGCTGTGTGGAGGTTCCTCAAACTACTAAAAATGGAGCTACCATATGACCTAGCAATTCCATTCCTAGGAATCTACCCAAAGGATGCAAAAACATTAATTAAAAAAATACCTGCACCCCTATGTTTATTGCAGCACTGTTTACAATAAGTAAGATATGGAAACAAAACCCAAATGCCCCAAAAATAGATGACTGGATTAAGAGGACATGTATGTATGTATGTATGTATGTATGTGTATGTATATATATATACCTATATATAGGTATATATAGGTATATGTATATATGTGTATACACACACACACACATAATGTCTTCTTAATCCAGTCATCTATTTTTTTGGCATTTGGGTTTTGTGTATATATATATGTGTATATACATGTATATATATGTGTGTGTGTGTGTGTGTATATATATATACACACACACACAATGGAATATTATTCAGCTATCATTCGCAGCAACATGGATGGAGCTAGAAGGGATCATGCTCAGTGAAATAAGCCATAAAGAAAAAGAAAAAATCAAATGATTTCACTTGTAGGAGGAATATAAGGTATCCAAATAAGGGATCAGGAAAAAAACAACTGCAATAATAATAATAATAATAATAATAATATAATAGTAATAATAATAATAATAATAATAATAATAATAATAATAATAATAATAATACAAACCAACAAAACCAGCAGACAACCATAAATAAGAGACATTCTGTGAGGGAGGGGGAGAAAAGGGGATCAAAATGGGGGAGAGAAGAGGACAAGGGACTATGGTGATGGTTTGGGTGAACTGGTGGTAAGAATTTTATAGGGAATATACAATAATGTAAAAGATATAAATAAAAAATTATCTGGGGGTTGGGGGGGAGATAGAGAATTAGAAACAATTTAGTGGTGGTCATTTGATCAGCACATCCCTTAATTAGCATGAGACCCACAGAGATATCACTTTCCACTTGGGTGTTCTCAGATGCCATGTTACTGCTGTGTGTGAGTGTAACATTCTTAGATATGTAAAATGTACCAAGTGAATCCCAGTATTGTTAGACACACAGTCTTCTTCATGATTGAGTTTATTGAAAGATGGTGTATCAGTCTTCCACACAGTAGCTTCCTAGGGAATATACAAGTGAAATTTCAAACTGCATGCCCAGATGCAACTTCCTTATAACAACATTTTTGTTTTAAACATTTTATGTGTGTTTGTTAGTTTTTGCTTTCTAGCTTTACTGTCCTTGAAGCAGAATTTGTTTTCCATGTTTCTTTGTGATCCACTGTGAAAGCTGGTTTGGATGTGTACACTTAGTAAATTTTTCTGGTTTGTTATTTACATCTCTGTGGTGATGGATATGTGCTCCATTACCTATGGTGGGCACTTGTGGGAAAAAATGAAATGACGAAACAATTGCTTCTTTAAAATTCATTCTTGGCACTTCCTAGAAGCCAAGACTTCACATAATTACCTCTATCTTGGACAGACCATGTGGCTGAGACTAGGTCAGTTGCAAAGATTTCCAAACTGGAGCTAATAAATACTTGAAGGATTTACCCATGACACTGCGGAATCTTCATTACTCATGATGACTGAATGGAAATATGCTGTTTGCTTTGGAGAGGGATGAGTGACTGTGCCTTGCAGTGTAACTCTCAAATGATTTAAAATAGAAAGCAATATGTTTATTTCAGCACTATTTACAATAACTAAGATATGGAAACAACTTAAATGCCCCCAAACAGATGAGTGGATAAAAAAGATGTGTTACATATACACAATGAAATACTATTCAGCAATCAAAAAGATAAACTCATGGCTTTTGCAGCAACATTGATGGAGCTGGAAGGGAATATGCTCAGTGAAGTAAGACAGAAGGAAAGAGGAAAATATCAAATCGTTTCACTTATAGGAGGAATACAGGGGAACCAAACAAGAGATCAGGGTGGGGGGAAAGACAAAACCAGCAGGCAAACTATAAATCGGAGACATTCAGCAGGGGAGGGGAAGGGAGAGAGATCGAAACAGGGGCAGGAAGAGCACAAGAGATAATGGTGATGGTTCATGGGTGACTTGGTGCTGGAAATTTTCTCCTCTCTACACCTGAGAGGAGAAATCAAACATCGTACAAAAATGAACAATTATATAATATATATAATACATATATAATTTGTTTTTTAAAAATATATTTATATAAAATACATAATATATATTTAAAAATATATAAATATATTTTTTAAAAAGCAAGCAGTTAACAGTGGTTTGGGAAACTCTAAAGATACAAGTACCAGTGCTGTTTCTTTGGCTAGAAGAACTATGTTTGGTGGACCTGTTGGAGAAACCCCGTTCATCCGGCCCCTCCACAGCTCATCAAAGCAGCAGCAATGCTCATAACACTGGTCAACAAATTTTTTTAAAAGTCATGTTACTGAAATAAAATTAGTCATTTCCTATCAATTTGTATGTGCTCAACACGAATATGGCAGTCAAATTCTAATTTTGGCTCTAGTTTTTTTGTAATTGGCAATAAATTGATGTTTACATCACGAAATAGTAATAGGTTAATGCCTGTAAAAAATCAAGTCATAGACTACTTCTTAGATTTCTTCACTTGTCTCTTGTACAGCTGTTCAGGAGCATTTCTGGGGAGTGTCCAGCAGTAGTCAGCCAGCATTGTAGTGGACCATTTTCCCTGGTATCTTTGCTCCATTGATGCAATATCTTGATGAAAATGTTTGCCATGTTCATCACTAACCATACCACCGTTTTCAGGGAAGAAATCCAGATAGGAATGAAGGAAGTGGATCTTTAGAGACATATTGCAGCCAAGTTTCTGATACTGCATCAGCATGTCTTCTACTAGTTCCTTGTAGTTTTCTGCCCTTACATTCCCAAGAAAGTTTGTAGACCCTAGGCAAAAAGTATTCCATGCTTGTTTTGCTTTACCCTGCAGCAGTTGTTGAACCGGTCATCTTTGAAGAGCTCTCAAATCTGAGGGCCCACAAAAACTCCCTCTTTAATCTTTGCTTCACTTAGTCCGGGAAATTTTTCATGCAGGTATCAGAAAGCTGGCGAGGTCTGGTCCATGGCTTTCACGAAATTCTTCATCAAACCTAGTTTGATGTGAAGGGGTGGTAGCAGCATTTTGTGAGCCTCGACCAGGACTGGGTGCTGGATATTCTCTCCAACGACTGCATTTTGTCTGCGAGTCCATTCCTTCTGCAAGTAGTGCAATTCACTTGCTCGGCTATCCCACTCACATAAGAAACACATGTATTTTGTATATCCCTGCTGCAGTCCCATTAAAAGGGCAACTAGCTTCAAATCACCACAGACGTGCCAGCTGTACTTGTTATACTCAATGGAATTCAATAGCTGCTTTAAGTTATCGTATGTCTCTTTCATGTGGACAGCATGCGCTACTGGAATAGATGGAAGACGGTTTCCATTGTGCAAAAGCACAGACTTAAGACTCAGTTTCAAAGAGTCTAGAAATAGTCTCCATTCTTGTGGGTCATGAACGATTTCTAAGGCATTCATGAGGCCCTCAATATCAGAACAGAATACCAGAGTACTTTCCTTTCTGTAGAAAGGCTCCAACTGCTGGTGGTGCTTTTGATAGAAAGTAATTGTGACATCTTCTTTTAGAAGACTCCATCGTTGGAGTCTTGATCCTAGCAATTCTGCCTTGTTCTTGGATAAGTCCAAATCACGAAC
The DNA here is from genome assembly GCA_004024925.1 of Scalopus aquaticus. NCBI lineage: Eukaryota > Metazoa > Chordata > Mammalia > Eulipotyphla > Talpidae > Scalopus > Scalopus aquaticus. The sequence goes on along the minus strand of PVIJ01017563.1, from coordinate 11,189 downwards.
CAGGTCATTTAGTTCTTCCTGTGTTAGTCTGTGTGGGGTTGATGATGCACCACAGTGAAAATCTGGATCAATGCATGCTGATGGAACAGGAGAAGAACAGGTTGGCTCACCCTTGTCCTCATCAGATGAATCAAGAGAATATTCTGCTGGAGGTTCTGGAATAGGAAGTCCCTCACCATGTGGAACTGGTCTCAATGGAATGTTTGGGTAGACTATTCTCTACTTCTCTTGCTCCGTTATTCCACCGGAAAGAGGAGGAACCAAGCAGAAGTAACATTCTTTTATGTGGTTGCTTGGCTCTCTCCACACCATGGGGACTGCAAACGGCATTGATTGTCTTTTGTCATTCATCCACTGTGAAAGCTGTGTTGCACATGTAGCACAGCATATATGCGGGGCCCAAGGCTTGTCTTTGTTACCAACTTTGCATCTGAAGTAAAGATGATAAGCCTTCTTCACTTGAGAAGGGATACTTTTCTTCTGGTTAGCAAATGTCACTTACCCACAAATAGAGCAGAAATTGCCCATGCTATCAATGCACTTTCGAGGCATTACTGTTTTGTATTGTACCTAAAAGGATAAAATAATCAGTTCTATGGAACAGTAGCTTAAACTGTCTTGCACAATGTCTGAAATATTCTCAATGCTCAACCTTTCCAACAGGGCTTTATCTAGTGCACTGCTGATGTCAGCTTACTTCTGCAGCCACCTGGTCGTAGTATCGCATTGCATCAGAAAATGATGCCATCAACTCTGGATGATGTGTGCATGATGTATTATGCAATGTGATGCAATATTACATCATTCTAGGCTGACTTAGGATATTGTTTCAGTCCTACTGGATAAATTTACATGGTGAAATATAAAATGAATTACATGAAATACCTTCAAAATGAGAGCTAATAAAAAATTTTCAGGGTTATATTCATGTTCAGCACTCCAAGATACTACAGATTGGGGCTTTTTAAAGTCAGTAACGACCTCAATGTTGACCAGCATAACAGGTCAGTGGCAGCAAGAGCATCTACCCTGGGGTTGTAACGATGAGCTGAAACAGACGGCTTCCTGCCTCTACTCCCTGTGGCCACATCTGCCCTGATGTCATGCCTTGGTCCTATCACTGTCTTGTGTAATAATCACTGTCATCCTTTTAGCAAACTGAAGGCACTTTGGCCATCCCACTGCAGCTTCCCATCCTGTCCCAACAGTGTATACATGCAGACACAGCTGCTCCAGGGCCCAGATGATAAACGTGAGGGTCTTTAGGTTTTTCTCTGCCGATTACAGTAATTCTGATTTATCCAGCAGTGCAGTTGCTCTCGAACACACAGTGGAAGAGTGAGAGCAAAACATTCAGACGCCAAAGGGTCTGAGACAATTTAACCATTTAGCTTCATTTACACCAGGACGTCTTCCTTGTCCAAAGCCCATGTCTAAATTGTGAGTCTCCCCTTGGGATTGGCAGGAGAGGTGGGTGACTGCCATTCCCATTCTCATCTGATAGGTACACAATGGAACTCCCAGAATAGGAATCTCTGCTTTGACCCCTTGGAAGACCATAAAAGGGTTAAACACTTTATTTAGATGGCTGTGCTTGTTCTAGAGAATTAATGGAAGATAAGCTAAAAGTTCATTTATAAGAGTATTAAAGGATAATTATGATGGAATAAGGGCAGAGGGTCGAGAGGTATTATGATGAACACTTATAACACAGAACTGGGAAAATAAGCTAAAATATATTCAGTAATGCAGTACCCAACATTCCCTCCCCCAATTCCACTATATGTGAAAATTCACCCTCCTTCTTTTCTTTCCAGCCTCCACCCCCGTTTTTATCGTTATTAAAATATAGTAATTTAATCCCTGGTTAAGTTGTCTATGAACTGATAATTATAAATTCACCTAGGAACTCAGAGTTGGAAGAAGTTCCAAATAGGTGACCTTTTAATAAAAAGAAAACAATAATAAAAAAAAAGACTTGGAGAAAATCTGTTCCAATCAGATTAGACTGGAAGTGGGTAAAGCTGATTACAGTCTGACTAAAGACAATTTAGATAGTAATTTTTTTTAAGATTTTTAAAATTTATTTATACATACAAGCTGGGGTACAGGCCAAAGGCATGGGGCCGTGAGAGGGTTTACCAGAGACAAAGTGGGGAGCAGAACAGGCAGATCGAAGGAAGCACACTGCTGAGGGGAGCAGAGGGTGAGGCGGGAGAGGTCTGCTGTACCATATAGGAATCTCCCCTGCTGTGCGTCAAACTTGCATTGCATTGCTGCTGCTGACAGCTCCACAGCGCAGCGCTTAACCGCTTGCAACCAGGGAGGCCCAGTATTGTTTTTAAAACAATAGTTTTAATTCTTCCTCAACAAGTATTATCTGGAAAAAATCACTGATTAATGAGGATGCAATCTTAATTCACAGTGGAGCACAAGACACAGGAGGAAAGAAAGTCTGTTGCTGTCTGACCTGTGGTCCGCAGAAATCAATGGAGTTTATCAAGTTTTAAGTGAGATTTTGGCCTTTAAAAATTTGAAGATTTATTGAGGTATAACTCAAGCACCATGAAGTCCCCTTTGAAAAGATAGAGTTCGGGGTTTTCAATTATGGGACGCAACAATATGTGAAGCTCTCAGGAGACACTTGTTGATGAAATGGTAGAAGATTGACTGTGACCTTTAGCACAGGGGTGTGTATGTGGAGTGTGGGGGCACAATGATTCGTACAGGAAAATTTGTCAGATTTTCATCTGAGGAGGAATGTCATTTACTAGAAACCCTCAGTTTCTGTGTAGTTTTCAGGAATGTTTTGACTGACCCAAAGTATATTAAATCAAAAATTTCAGCTACAATGAAAAATAGGTAGATTTTTGCATGGAAATTTGGTTTTCTGCTTCTTACTGAGAGATAGAATATCTATACACTCTAGTTTGGCTTTATTTGACCCTTTGTTTTCTCAGTATTCCACGTATATGTAACACCATCAGGTATACGTCTTTCTCCTTCTGACTAATTTCACTTAGCAAAATCCCCTCCATCTCCAATCATACTGCCACAAATGGTAAGAGTTTATATATATGGCCTTTTAATTATAGCTGTGTAGTATTCCAGTGTGTATATATACCACATCTTCCTGCTCCACTCATCTATATTTGGGTACTTAGGTTGTACCCACACTTAAAGTGTTGTAAACAGGCACTGCAATGAACATGGGAATGCATGTTTCCCTTTGAATTAGTGTTTTTGTATTATTTGGGTAGATACCTAGGAGAAGAATTGCTGGGTCAGATGGCAGATACATTTTTAAATTTTTGACAAATCTCCATACTCTTTTCCACTTGGGCTGAACCAGTCTACATTTCCAAAAATATTATAAGAAGGTTCTTTTGCTCCACATCCTCACCAGCACTTGTTTCTGATCTTTTCAATATGGCTAATCTCATAGGTGTGAGTTGGTGTCTCATTGTGATTTTGATTTGCACTTTCCTGACAGTAAGTGATGATGAACATTTTAAAAACATATTTCTTCTTGGGAGAAGCACTTATTTAGCTCTACTGCCCATGTTTTAGATTAGTTTGTTTATTATTTATTTATTTATTTGAGCTATTTGAGTTCTTTGTAGCTCTTGGATATCAGTCCCTTGTCAGATGTATGGTATACAAATATTTCCTCCAATAAAGTAGGGTATCTTTTTGTTTTAGTGATTGTTCCTTTCACTGTGTGGAAACTTTTTAGTTTGAGTAGCCCCAGTTATTTATATTCTCTCTTTTTTTTCCTTGTGGCTAGAGACAAATCCACAAAGTCGTTTCTGAAACCTATGTCATGGAGTGCTTTCCCTATGTTTTCTTCTATTTATTTGTGGTTTCAGGTCTTACATCCAAGTTTTTTTTTTTTTTTTTTCCATTTGAGTTGAGTTTTGTGTATGGTGTGAGGTCATGGTCTAGTTTCATTCTTTTGCACGTAGTGGTCCAGAAGCTTTATTTGCTCCAGTGTACATTCTTGGCTCTTTTGTTGTAGACTAATAGTCTATATGATTGTGGGTTTATTTCTGAGCCCTCAATTTTAGTCCGTTGATCTGTGTGTCTCTTTTTGGCCCATTACCATACTGCTTTGTCTACTATAGCTTTGCAGTATATTCTGAAGTCTGGACGTGTGATGCTGCCATTTCCCCTCTCTTATGTCAAGATTATTTTTTGTTTTCAGAATATGTAGTGATTCCATATGAATTTCAGTAATGTTTGTTTTATTCCTTTGAAAAATGCCATTAAAACTTTAATAGGGATCAAAAAAGATAAACTCATGCCATTCACAGCAATACGGATGGTACTGGAAGGGATTATACTCAGTGAAATAAACCAGAGGAAAAAGAAAAATATCGGATGATTTCACTTTTTGGAGGAATGTAGAGGAACCAAATAACGGATCAGGAAAATAATAACAATAAATAAAAAAATAAAATTAACAGGCAACTATAAATTAGGGACATTCTGCAGGGGAGAGGGAGGGGGAGGGATGAAAACAGGGGAGGGAAGAACACAAGGTTCTATGGTGATAGTGCACAGGTGAATTGGTGGTGGAAATTTTACAGGGACTACACATGAGAGGAGAAAACAAATGTACAAAAATGAACAATGATGTAAAACATATATAAATAAATAAATTATATAAATCATAAACTTTAATAGGGATTTCATTGAATCTATATATTACTTTGGGTATGATGGCCGTTTTGTCAATGTTAATTCTTCCAGTCCATGAGCAGGGATATCTTTCCATTTCTTTGTGTCTTTCTATTTCTTTTAAACTGTTTCATAGGGTTGTTTTTTTTTTTTGTTTTGGTATGGTGCCTTCACTTCCTTCATTAATCTACTCCTAGATATTTAAATTTGGGGGGGTATAAGAATAAATGGAATATTTTCTTAATTTCTCCCTCTTCCAGCACATTGTTTGTATACTAATTTTGTATGTTGATTTTATAACCTGTCACTTTGCTGAACTGATTTATTGTTTTGATTAGTTTTTTTTTAGATTTTATTTATATATGCATACAAGAACTGGGGTGCAGGCCAGAGGTGTGGGGTGGTGAGAGGATTCACCAGAGATAGAGTGGGGAGCAGAACAGGCAGATGTACTGAAGTACACTGCTGAGGGGAGCAGCGGGTGAGGCAGGAGAGGTCTGCTGCGCCATGTGGGTATCTCCCTGGCTGGAGATTGAATTCGTGCTGCAGTGGCTTCGGATAGCTTCATAGTGCTGACACTTAACCTGTTGCACAACCAGGGAGGTCCAAGTTTTGATTAGTTTTTCAGTGGAAACTTTAGGCTCTTTATGTATATTATTATGTCATCTGCAAGTGATAACTTTCTTTTCCATCTTGCATTCCTTTTATATCCTTTTCTTGCCTAATTATTCTGGCTAGGACTTCAAAGTAGTTTGTTGAATAGTACTAATTAAAGTGAACATCCTTGTCTTGTACCAGCCCTTAGTGGAAAAGTTTTCAGTTTTTCACTGTTGAGAATGTTAGCTGTGAGTTTGTTAGATATTGTCTTCAGTTATGTTCCATTTATCCCCAGATTTTCAAGTGTTTTCATCATAAATGGATATTGAATCTCTCTTAGCATCTACTGATATTATCCTGTGGTATTTATCTTTCTTTTTGTTGATGTTGTGAATTTTGCCAATCTATTGTTGGCTATTGAACTGTCCTGTGTCCCTGCTATAAATCCCACTTGGTCATAATATATACTGCTTTTAATGCATTGTTGGATTCAGCTTGCTAATATTTTGTGAGGATTTTTGCATCTGTGTTCATTAAGGAAATTGGTCTAAAGTTTTCTTTTTTGTGTTGTCTTTGTTTGGCTTTGATATAAGGGGATTGTTGGTCTCATAAAATGTATTTGGAGGTATTCACTCTTTCTTAGTTTTTGAAAGAGTTTGAGAAGGGTTTGGTAGAGCTCACTTGTGAAACCATCTGGTTCTAGATTTTTGGTTTTTTTGGGGGAAGTTTTTATTGCTGTTTCAATTTCCTTGCTTGTAATTGATTTATTCAGGTTTTCTATTTCTTCCCTATTCCCTATTTCTTTCTTACTGGGTTTTGTTTTTTTGTTCTTTTTCTAGTTCCTTGAGATGAGAGATAAAGTTATTATATGAGCTCTTTCTTATTTTTTTTTGATATTGGTTTGCATTATGATATAATTTCCTCTTAGTACTGCTTTTGCTATCTTCCATACATTTTTTAATTTTACATGTATTTTACATCATTCTTCCTTTTTGGACAATGCATGCTTTCTCCTTTCAGGTGTTGTCCCCATAAAATTCCCATCAACAATTCACCCGTGCACCATAGTCCCTTGTGTTCTTCCCTCCCCTCTTTTGATCCCTCCCCCTTCTTCTCCCCTCTAGAGTGTTTCTGGTTACTCATTGCCTGTTGATTTTGGTTTTTAATTTGTTGTAGTTATTTTTTTCCCCTGATCCCTTTTTTGGTTGCCCTACATTCCTTCTACAAGTGAAACCATCTGATATTTTTCTTTTTCTTTCTGGCTTATTTCACTGAGCATAATCCCTTCCAGCTCTAACCATGCTGCTGTGAATGGCATGGGTTTATCTTTTTTGATTGCTGAATAGTATTCCATCATGTATATATACCATATCTTGTTGATCCAGTCATCTATTTTGGGGCATTTGAATTGTTTCCATATCTTGCCTATTGTAAATAGTGCTGCAGTAAACATAGGGGTACATGTATCCTTTTGATTAATGTTTTTGTGTCCTTTGAGTAGATTCCTAGGAGTGGAATTGCTGGGTCATATCTTCCATATTTTTCTGGAAGGTTGTGTCTTCATTGTCATTTGTCCCAAGGTATTTTTTCATTTCTTCTTTGGTTTCCTCATTAAGCCAACAGTCATTCAGCTGTGTGTTGCTCAGTTTCAGTGTATTAGAGGTTTTTCCTGCTTTCTTTTTGTGGTTGATTCCTAATTTGATACCTTTATGGTCAGAGAACATGTTTGCTATGAGTTTAAACTTCATATATTTGTTGATACTTGTCTTGTAACCCAATATGTCATCAGTCTTGGAGAATATTCCATGCGTGTTGAGAAAAATGTGTATTTAGCTTTGTGTGTGTGTGTGTGTGTGGGTGCAATGCCCTATAAATGTATGTTAAACCCATGTGGTCTAACTCTTTGTTTAAGGTTATTGTTTAGTTATTTATTTTCTGCCTACTTGATCTGTCCATTGGTGAAAGCAGGGTATTGACATCCCCCACCATGAATGTTGTTTTTCAAGTGAGGTTTTTTTTTTTTTTTTTTTTTTTTCAGATTTGATGGCAATTGCCTTATACATTTTGGTGCTTCTTCATTTGGTGAGTATACATTGATGAATGTTATGTCCTCATGGTGTATTGTTCCCTTAATCATTATGTAATGTTGATCCCTGCCTCCTGTTACTATTTTTAGCTGAAATCTGTTTTATCTGATGTAAGTATGGCTGTTCCTACCTTTATCTGGGTTCCATTCACTTGTAGAGCTGTTTTCTAATTCTTTTATATAAACCTCTGTTTATATTTGTAGGTCAGGTGTATTTCCTGGAGACAGCAGGCGATGTTTCATAGTCCAACCAGACACTGTGCTATTTAATTGGTGAGTTCAGTTTGTTTACATTTAAAATATTACTGATACACGAAAATATGTTGATGCCCTTTTATCCTAAATTTTGTGGTTCTATCTATTTTCTTGTTCAGTTATTTGTGTGTATTTCTCTTTTTGGTTTAGATGTGAGAATTCCTTTCAACATTTCTTGGGTGAGTTGTCTAGTGTTTGCGAGCTTCTTTAGCTTCTATTTTTCTGAGAAGGCCTTTATTTCTCCTTTATCTCTGAAGGAGAGACTTGCAGGATAGAATATTCTTAACTGGCAGTTTTTATGTTCAAGTATTTTGATCACATCAATCCAGTCTCTCCTTGCCTTTAGAATTTCTTCAGAGAAATCTGATGTTCGCTTATTCAAGGTTCCTTTATAGGTTATGTGCTTCTTGCCCCTATCCAGCTTCAATATTCTTTCATTGTCTTGAACTCTTGGAAATTTCACTACTATGCGTTTTGGCATGGATCTCATTTTATTTAGGTACCCTGATATTTTAGCTTCATGAACGTATATATTTGTTTTTTTTTTTTTTGCCAGGTTTGAGAAGTTTTCCCCTATTATTTCTTTAAATAACTTCTCTTTCTCTTCCCCTTCTGGTATATGCATTATTCTTATATTACCTTTCCTCCTGGAATTGGAAAATTCTCAATGTGCCTATTTATTTTTTATTTTTGTATCTGTCTTTCTTTTCCACTTGGATTCTTTGTGTATAATCTTCAAGGTCACTGATTGTATCTTCCACTAGGTCTACTTTCAGAATTGTTATCTTGTTTTTTTGTTTTTTTTTTTACATCATGTTATTTTCTTTTTAAAGCTTTAATTTAATTTTATTTCTCAGGACAAGCATATGTTTTCTGCATTTTCTTGTATATCTCTGATCAGCATTTTCTCTTACTTGTTTAAATTACTTTATGAGTTGGGATCAGGTCTTCAGGGATCCGTTCTTGTGGGTTCATTTTCAGGCCTCTGCCAGAGTTTGTGGGGTATCTATTGGAATAAGTCTGCCCTTGTGTTCATTCAGGCAGCTTACTAGGGCCTGCACTGAGTGGTGCTATGAGTGGGGCTTTCACTGAGTTTACTCAGCCCACCACTCCAGTGTTCATCCAGGGAACTTCTCCATTTTATCTTTACTTTCTCCCTAGAACTTCCATCAGCTATGTGTTATACCATTCAGGGGCTTCTCTCATTTTTTTTTCCCTTTCTTATTTTTATTCTCTCTACTCACTTTCTGAGAAATGTCTTCAACTTTATCTTAAGCTCCACCTACTGAATACTTTTTATTTTGGCTCTTATGTTTTTTAATTTCCAAGAGGTCATACTTATTTTCTAACTCTTCCTTTTAAGAAACTCTGTTCTGCTTTCATAGATCTAACATCTCTCATCTCTTTGAAGGTATTAATACAATTCTTTTAAACCTTTCTGCTCCATGTACGTTGTCACCACTGGGTTTCCTTATTATTTTATTGCTTGTCTTTGTCTCTGGCTTCAACATTAAGGCTTTCTTTAGTTATCATTTCATGTTTAAGAATGGGTAACCAAAACACAAATGAAAGTTTTGTGTGGGTGTGTTGGTAAATGTGAGTACATGAGAGAGATTGTGAGAGTGTTAATGTGGTGAATAAGAAAAGAATATATGTGTCCATGTGTTCATATGAATGTGTGGTGGGGGCGCTTGTTGACTAGTGGGCTTCCTTGCTGGTGACTAGAAACTAAGTTAGTGCTCTGAGCGTGAGAGACCTCACAACTTTTCTCAGTCATCTTTCTGTCTGGTGCCTCAGCCATGCCTTTTACTGTTCTTGATGTTTCCATCTCTGGAGACTTTCTGGGTCAGTTTCTCCAGAAAAATGTTTACTTTTCCAGAAAGCAGGGGGATGAAGGTATCCTATGGCTAAAAGGAATTGTTCCCTTAGATTCTACTTGTTCCTAGTCCCTCCTTACAAACTTTCTTCCCTGTTAGCCACAAACTTCATCCTGTCTATCTTGGTAGTTGGGGTTTGTAATTCTGGAAGCTTCCTTCATCCCTGTGGCATTCAAGGTTTATGTTCTGTTGGAGACCTGTATGGGTACCCGTTCTGCTCTCCCTTTGAGTTCCTGTCCCCCATTCACTTTTCTTCTTTGAATTTTTGTTGACCTTTCCTGTCACTGTTATCTTCTATTCCATTTATTTTTGTAGGTATATACCTATTTCCCCTTCACTATTTTTGCAGGATTTGGGGAGGCAATGAAGGTAAGAACTGCTGCTCCATTTTCTACTCTATGGTTAACCAAATGTCCCCAAATTCTTGTTTTAATGATCATAATTTGCAGTGGCCTGACTTGGAGGAACAGCTTGGGGTGTCTGAGTCTTAGGAGCACCCCTGGACCACTTGAGGTGGCCAGTGAAGCCTTCCAGGCTGAGCACAGACTGCATTGCTTTACCTGTTAGGATGGGGACTAAACTCTGCTCTCTGATGTCTGGATGTCAGGCCCAAGCCTGATTGGACTAGGAAGGCACAGATCCATGGTCAGAACTCCACTCCCTGATATCTTGAACAGGGGGCTACTGGGACAGGTGGAGTAGAGCAGCCAAGGGGGTTTAAATGCTAAATACATGCTGTCAGCTTTCTTTTTCTTTTAGATGTGGATGAATTTGGACCTGCCTCATTGTGCCTCAGCTTGCTTCATGTGCAGTTCCTGCAGTTTTGGTTCCTGGCTTCTGGTGCTCTCACTCTTGTTCAGTTCTTTGGTGGTAGATGACACCAGACCCTGTGACAATTCAGTTCCTTCTTCAGAGGGCCGTTCAGCTCCTTCTCCCAAGTCCCTGGCTGGCTCCTGGCATTTCCCCAGGCCTATATAGGCTGGTCCTCTCCATATGTGACCTCTTCCTCCACATGTCTTGGTCAGTTCTTGCATTCTCTGCTGAGGAAGCCAATGGCCATCTTGTCACACCCAGGTTATAACTTTATCTCTCCTTGTCCTTCCTATTTTTGTCTCCTTGTCAATAAGTCCTGTTATTTTTGTTTCTCCCAAAATATCTGGTTTGGAGTCATGGCCTTCAGTTGTAAGCACGTGGGTTAGAACCACCAACTGGGTAACCCCCTTGTCCTCAGGTTTGTTTGGTTTCATAGTCACTGTACCAATTTACATTTAATATCATAACCAAACAAGTGAATTCATCATTTATTTTGCCACATTAAATGGACATTATAATCTGTTTTCAGCTATTTATTGCTTTTAAGACAAATGTTTTAATGAACATTCATGAAATTAGAGCTTTTTATTTCTATTGAATTACTCTTTCATTAAAAATTGAGACATAAGGCCTTCCTGGTGGTGCAGGGTTTAAAGTCTCAGGACTACGAAGCAATCACCAGCCACTGTGGCATGAATTCAATCCCCAGCCAGGGAGCTTCCCACATGGTGCAGCCGACCTCTCCTGTCTTGCCCGCTGCTCCCCTCATCAGTGTATCTCAGTAGATCTGCCTGTTCTGCTCCCCACTCTGTCTCTGGTGAATCCTCTGCAATTCTGGCCTACATTCCAGTTCTTTTTTTTTTAATTTTTTTTATTGTTAT
>PVIJ01017562.1:0-29027 GCA_004024925.1 Scalopus aquaticus | reverse complement strand
GGAGAGGGGGGGATGAGAGAGAGACAGACAGACAGAGAGACAGAGACAGAGAGGAGAGAGAGAGGGGAGAGAGAAAGAGAGGAAGGGGGAGAGGGGGGAGAGGGGGGAGAAGGAGAAGAGAGGAGAGGAGACACAGAGAGACAGACAGAAACAGAGAGGAGAGTGAGAGAGAGAGGAGAGATAGGAAGAGAGGGAGAGAGAGAGGAGAGAGAGAGAAGAGAGGGAAAGAGAGAGAGGAGAGGAGAGAGGGAGAGAGAGAGAGGGAGAGGGAGAGAGGAGAGAGGGAGAGAGGAGAGAGGGAGAAAGAGAAAGAGAAAGAAGAGAGAAGGCGAGAGAGAGAGAGAGAGAGAGAGAGAGAGAGAGAGAGAGAAAGAGAGGAGAGAGGGAGAGAGCGAGAGCAAGGGGGCAGGGGGGGGGAACTTGAGTGAGTGGTGAGAGAAATTTCTTCAGAACATGTGTGGTGTGTGTTTTCAATGTCTTTAACTGAGGGAACAAAAAAACCTGGGCTGACCCCGAGTTGTTTCAGAAAGGATCATTCCTGTTTTTGTGAAAAATATGTGTTCAGCTACCCAGAGGTTGATGGAAAATAGAAAGTTTTGAAAATAACTTTGGGAAGCAAAAGCAGCTGACTCAGTGGTGGGAGAAGACCTGAGGTGGAAGCTCCGGCCAGAAGTGAGATTCGGTTTCTTTTCACAAAGACTCTTGCATCAAAACCACCCTTATCTCCCAGTCGCCTGCTGGAAAATCAATATTTTAATCCTGCGTGATAGAGATTCAATTCTTGGGAATTAGAATTGGGCAGGCCGTATTTTATTCCCCCCTTAGAGCAATGGGGATAATGACTTCTGCAAGTCAGAGAAGCAGGTGCCAACATCTGGGGACAAGCATCCCAGAACCTCCCCATGGGGTCCGGCAGACCGGCTGGGGCCCTGCGCGGGGGCTTCTTCCAGCCGAGTGTGCACAGACACGGGGTTCCAGAACCTGTCACTGGTGCCATCACCCTTGTTATCCAGAAGGCCCAGACAGCAGCGCTGGCCGGGCAGGCCCAGACGGGGGTTCCAGAAGCACGTAAACCAGCTCTTTTATTGGGGCTGTTTTGTCTTTCCTGAGAGGAACGGGGTGCCGTCGGTGTCCAGGGGAGGCTGTTCCAGCCCTTCGTGTTGGAGAACTGGGGGTGCACGCGCCCTCGGGCCAGGGTCGAAGCCCCAGGCCAGCTGTTTCAGGGTCTTCCCCACCCCAGAGCCTGCTCCTCGGGAGGAGTCTGGGTGTGCTCCAGACCCAGACGAGGGCGTCTGGCTGCTGCCCAGGGGCAGACGTCTGCCCCCCGGGGCCAGCCCCCTTCTGTAAGGGCAGCTCAGATGTTGTCCCAAAGGAGCTATGGACATCTCTTCAGTTTCCAAATCCTTTTGGGTTTTGAAATTGCAGATGAAGTTGTGGGCTCCTGGACTGTTCTGTTGAGAAAACGTTGCTCTGATATCCCAGGAACAGCCAGGAGCGTGGTGCGGAGGGGGTGGTGGCCGTGCTGGGGCTGTGTGGGTCAGGGAGCACCCGTCCTCCCACTAGCTGCTCAGGGACCGAGGGGCAGGGAGGAGGTGCGCTTGGCGGCTGGGGGCATGAAGGGAGCTCTCTGGGGCTCCGCACAGGGCCCACCTGCTGTGTTCCCGCTGCGCTCTGGCCGTCCTCCCTCTTCTCCCCTCTTACCCTGGACTAGGGCCCGAAAATGCCCACTCTCCCTGGGCCAAGCCCCATGAGCCCCAGCTTGCAAGCAATCCCCCCCGAACTCCGAGCCCTGTCATCTTACACTTGCTCTCTCAGCTCTCTCAGGACCCCACTGCCTGAGTCTGACCCCCACTGCCTGGAGTTTGACCCCGCTCCCTGAGTTTGACACCCCCCCCCCCACACACACACACTCCTTCATAGGACCTGGAACTTTGGCTCCGCTGTTGTCTGGATTCTTCGGCCTGGGAAGGGCCGCGTCACCGTCCCTGACCTCGGTTTTATCTTTCAGAAGTTCCAGGGACTAGCGAGGTCTTTGTTTTCCAAGAAAGTAAAATTGTCATTATTTTTCTTTTCCAAGAGTGGAAAGGCTGAAAGCCTCTGTGTGTGCGCAAGTGCCTGCGGTTGGGGGGGTGGTGCTTAATGCCCAAGCAATGGAAGAACAACAGTTTGTGTGTGTGTTTGATTTCTAACAGTTCCAGGGGAGGTCAAGTTTAGCTACAAGTTTAAGTTCTGTGAAGGAGTCACCTCCGCTCCCTAAATACCCCCGGAGCCCAGGGGCACAAGCTCCTGGCCATGTGGCTGTGGGACACTCATTTCTCGGAAATCTGCGGAAGAGCTATCCTAGGGGTGATTCTGGGTTTCTGGGCTGACCAGCTGGACCGGCGCATGTCCGGGGAGAAGTGGGCTCTTCCTGGAGAGTCCCGCGGAGGACCCCCTGCCGCCACAACCGACATTGTTGGTTACTTTATTTTCAGGTTTTGTGTATTTACAAGCAAACAAAATGAACAACCCATCTGCTCCTCACTCTTGGGGTCCCGGATGGTCTTTCCAGCCATCGCCTGTCCTGTTGGCCGAGTCCGCAGTCAGGGAGCGGCTGGTCAGCGCTCGGGGGCCTGCGGTGGACACCGAGTGCCGGCAGATCGAGTCTCCCCTCGCGCTGAAGCCACCCTCGCCGTCCCGGGCAGCTCCGTCCAGCCCCACTCACCCCCTGCACCGTCGTGAACCCCGCGGGGCGGGTGGAGGAAAGAGAGCACTGTTATTCCACCGGGCAGGAACAAGCTGCACCTCGGAGGTGAGTGATTGATATTACTCTAAGCAAGGTGCAGCTCGGGCAGGTGCGTGGCGGGCTAACGAGGCGCGCCTCGAGCGACCTGACGGATGGATGTCCGTGCGGAGGCGCCGCCCACCAGCCGGGGCGCTGGGTCGCCTGCCCTGCACGTGCGCACACCGTCCTCTTTCTTCTGGGGGCGCCTCTGATCCGCTGCCCAAGAGTGACCCAGCAGAGGTGGAGCTGAAATTAACGTGTCATTTTCTCTTGTTAAAGAGGAGGGGCCTCCCCGATGGCGCAGCGGTTAAGCGCTGCGCTGTGGAGCTGTCGGCAGCGGTGACGCGAGTTCGATGCGCTGCCGGGGAGAAGCCCACATGGCGCCGCAGACCTCTCCTGCCTCGCCCGCTGCTCCCCTCAGCAGTGTATTTCTGATCTGCCTGTTCTGCTCCCCACTCTGTCTCTGGTGAACCCTCTCGCTGCCCCACGCCTCTGGCCTGTACTTCAGCTTGTATGTATAAATAAAAAATAAATCTTAAAACAAAAAGAAAAAATTAAAGAGGGAGACAGAAGAGAGGAGGAGGCTAAAATCTGACACCCAGAATGTGAGGGCTCAACTGCAAACGTGCGGACACGCACACGCCCCACGTGTGCTTGTGGACACGTCTCTAACAAAGACGGACACGGGTCAGCGCCCGGCGGGCCACACCGCCCGGCCCGTGGGAGGACCCCGGTCTTTGCGCGCGCGAGGGACAGTGCGCCGCTCCCCAGCTTGAGCTGGTCTCCCCTGCTCCACGGCGCCCCCTTTCGGTGGTGATTTGGGGCACCTACTTTGCCCGTTATTCTTCTGCTTCCACCTTAATCTGCGGAGAGGCAGAGTTTTCACCCAGCAGTTTCCCTGGAATTAGCGCGGCGCGGAATGTTGGCGCTGGAAGGCCCCAGGTCTTGCCTCTCGTCGCCGGCTTTGTTGTCCTTCGTCATGGCCTGTGAGGTTGTCTGACGTAGGCCAGCAGTGGGCAGGAGTTGGCGGCGGATGTGAGCGCAGCAGACCCTCGGGTGCTTCCTCCCGACTTGCTGTCGGAAAATAGGTTTGAAATAGCGCCTCCCCCCACTTCATCCTGTTCCTGGATTTCCACGCACGTGGTAACTGACTTTTGTTTGTTTTGTCCTGCCCAGCGATGAACCCCGAGCTGGAACTCCTAATGGCAGGCGCCACGGAGTGGGGCCCCCACTCAAGACCCTCTCAAGAGGCTTTGAGTTTCAAGTTGTCTAAAGAAATAATGAGGTCGCCACATTCTCCTTTCCAGACGTCCATGAAACTGCCAATTAATGCTCGGTGAGGCTGCTGCCCAGAGGAGCTCTACAGCAAAGTAAGAACCGGTCACCACCACAGAGGGTGTCGCCAGCCGACCTGACCTGGCCGTGTGTGGGCGCGTGGCGAGTGGAAATGTGGGGACCGAGCAGCTGTAAGCCCACGTCCTTTTGAAGATGGACTCACCTCCAGCTGGTACCTCTGAGTGCAATTCGTCAGGCTCTGATTGGCTCTTGCTGTTATTTGGGGCTTTCGAGACAGTTCTGAATTCAAGCAAGTCAAACTTTCCTTACAGTGATCCACTAACAGTAGAGTGAACAATAAAGATGTACATAAACGGGATTGTCAGCCAGAAAACGTCCGCTGATCCAGCAGCCCCGAATTTGGCTCGGAAGAGGTTGTGGACGTTCTGTAGCCAACGGGGAGCCGTGTCCCCGCCGGGTAGTGTCCAGCTTCCCCATGCTGAGGCCGTCTCTGCTGGGACAGCTGATGATGTCCAAGGGGGTTTCATCGCACCAGCTAACACGTACATGTTGAGTGTCTTCTGGTCCAGGCCACCTTGGTTTGGGGGTGTGGAGAATCTACCTGCCGTGGCAGACACAGGTGTGCACTGTCACCTTGAGGAGCGTGTCTGTGTTCCAGTGGCTGGCGGGGTGGCCAGGTGGAAGCTTCCAGAGGGGCTGCCCCCGATGTGGGCCCCAGGTGAGCGGCTGTGCTGGGGCCATCTCACCACCCACATCTGGGACTGGGCTTCAAGTCCTTGCCCACAGGGCCGGGTCCTGCGGCTGCACTGGGCCTCGCTCTGCCCTCTGAGTGACATGGGGAAGGGTCTGCAGGTGAGGAACGCCCGCCTTAGAGATGCTTCCAGAGACTGGACGGCAAGGGGGGGTGAGTACGGGGCGTGACGGCAGCCCACAGTCTGCGCATACGGGCTGGGAGCTGCCTCTGGCCGGCCACGGCAGCCGGCGAGGAGCGTCCACTTAGCCGGGAGGGCGTGCGTGCGTCCTGGCGTCCTGGCGTCCTGGCGCCGCCTGTTCTCACCGACCCCCGGTGCACAGGCCTGGGGAGACCTTGGGAACGGGGAGCGTGAGTCTGTCAGGCCCATTTTTCTTCTTTTTCCAGAGGGTGGATTTATTTTTCATGTTTGAAAGGGGCATGCGGCCACCCTGGGACAAAGGCCCTTCCCCGGGAATTCATATTTCCATTTTCATTTCTAACAAAGCACCTATATGGGGCTGCGTATCTCATTGGTTCATCTCTCTCTGTCCTCACAGTCCTTTGCATTTCAGACTTTATGCCAAAGAGAGAAATGTTGTGAATGCGCCTCATAATGATGATGGATTACACGTGAGGAATCGTGGCCGGCGAGTTGGCCAAATTACCCGAGCCCGCCGTGGGCCTGCTTGGGTCTGAATTACGGGGAAGATGAATTTTGGAAGCTTTTCTGCTCCTAGGACAATGAATGAGCTTTGTTCGCCGGCGGGAGAGATGCCGCAGGAAGCAGCGGTTGTGTGGCAGTGGGGGGGTAGCAAGGTGGGTCTGGCTAGACCTTGGCCAGTGTCCAGGAGCGCAGGGTCTGCAGGCCCAGAGGGACCGGGAGGGGCGGGCGGGCGGCTTGTCCTGCAGACTCGGGACTGCTGCACCCCACCCGCCCCCCAAGGCCCGACCGTTGGTCTCTGCTGAGAGAAGGGCGGGGCCTGGCCCAGGTGCAGACCACCCCTAACACCTGCAGCTTCTCGCCCCCGCCCCAGACAACAGGCCTCCATCGGTCACCTTGAACTTTCACACCTTTCAGCCGACTGAACGTTCACCTCCCTCTTTCAGCCAATGAGGGAAGATATTGGTCTGTGGTAGGAAAAGGGAACCGGTCAGGCTTTTATGCCATCGGCCTCTGTGGTCTTCACCTGCGGCCTTGAATGCAGGAGGCGCTTGGGAGGGGTTGTGGGGCAGGCCGGCCTGATGGCGGCACCTGGGGTGGGGTGTGGGCCTGCATGAGTGGGCGCACCTGGGCCTGGGCCAGAGGCTATAAGGCTGCGTCACTCAGCGGCAAGGAGGCTGTGGTGGAGCCTCTACGAGAGGGGAGCCCAGAGAGTCAGGGTTCGCTTCCCTGCCAGCCCCGGCCTCCCAGCCCCCCAGCCTGGGGCTCGCCCCACAACAGTGGGTAGAAAGAGCATAAAAGCTCCTGAGAACTCCGGGGCTCTCCTTCACCCTTCTGCACGAGCTGCTGGAGAGCCTGCGCTGTCTGCTGGGCCCACACCCCCCTGCCCAGGCGCCTGCACTCGCTGCTGGCGGCCGCGCTCCCAGCCCCCACGTGCAGACCGGCAGCCGTCTTCACCAGCAGTGCGGCCCTGGGGCTCCCAGTGGGCACCACTGTCCTCCTCCTGTCCCTGCCTGCCGCTTCTCACTCCACCGGCTCCTCTGGCCTGCCCTTTGCATGCTGACTCTCCCCTCCCTCCCTCCCTCCTTCCTGCTCACCCCTCTCTCTCCCCTTCCTTCCCCTTCCCTGGCCTTGGTTTGCCCCCCCGCCGTGTTACGGAGCAGCAGACCAGAAGCTGGACTCTGGGCCCAGCCTGCACTCTGAGGCCACAGGCGTCCCCATCCCACCGACCCGGCCCCTCTGCTTGCCTCCTGCTGAGCAGCGCCACAGCGTGGCGCTTAACCACGGCACCACCAGAGAGACCCAGGATGCTTTTTTGATCCGTCTTTTTGTTCACTGATTCTATCCTGTCCCTCCATCCTACTATTGAACACTGAACTATTCCTAAAGTTTCTGTTACTATACTTTTCAGTTCTATTGTTTCCATTTGGTTTTTTTAAATGACTTCTATTTTTCAATGAGATTTTCCTGCTTTTTTCACTTGTTGTAAAACATCCTGCAGTTGATTATTGAAGCATTTCCATAATGTATGCCTAAAATCGTTGTCAGGTAATTCGAGCATCTGACTCATCTTAATGTTTGCATCAGTTGATTGACGTCTGTCATTCAACTTGTGATTTTATTATGGGTACTATATGTGATTTTTAATTGAATCCTGGGCATTTTGGCTATTGTGTTAGGAAACTGTGGGTCCTTTGAAATATTTTATTTGTATTTTTTTTAAAGATTTTTTTTAAAGATTATTTTGGCATACAAGAGCTGGGGTGTAGACCAGAGTTGTGGGGGGTGAGAATATTCGCCAGAGACAGAGTGGGGAGTAGAACAGGCGGATCTACTGAAATCCTCTGCTGAGGGGAGCAGTGGGGAGATAGGAGAGGTCTGCTGTGCCTTGTGGGTCAGCTCCCTGGCTGGGGATCGAACTCGTGCTGCAGTGGCTATGGATTGCTTGATAGTGCTGAGACTTAACCCCTGTGCCCCCAGGGAGACCCCTGAAATACTCTACTTTAGAAGGCAATTGCCTTATTTTGCAGGCAGGTTCCAGTCTACTTCTGCAGGCTATGGTTTCCAATGGCAACTAGACATTTTGGTCTCCTTCCTTAACTCGTGTTGCTGGAGTTCAGATCGCTTCCACTGGTATTTCCTGAGAAGGTAGAAAGGTACCACCAGGCTGCTCACCTGGTGTTTCTGGGCAAAGGGGAGTCTCTGATTTGCAGGGTAAGGTTTCCCAGACCTAGCCCTTCTTCCTCTTTCTGTCCCGTTTTTCTCTTAAAGGTGAATGAGTGCCCTCTTCACGAAGTAATGAGAGAAAGAAATAAAAGGCAGTGTAATTACGGTGGAGAAGCCAAAGAGATATGTAAGAACCAAGAGGCAAAAAAGAAGAAATTAGGTGGACTGTCAATGTTCTATTTAACTAGAATGTCAGCACTGAAGTAGTAGCAGATGGTGGGATCAAGTATAAAAAGGTCAATGTACTATTGAAAAATTATATTTAAGAAATTTAGAACACTCTTATTGACTATCTCGAAGTTAAAAATTATAAGGAGTTAACTCAAATTTGAGTGGACAAAGGTCATCTTGCCATTGAGTGAGCATAAGAGAGAAAATACCAGGATGCCGTGAAGGCAGAGGTTGAGAATTCAAGATTGTGAATCCTGGGTCATTCAATTTATGGATGAGCCAAAGCCAAAGAGGCCACCAACATACAATAACATTTGATTATGAATAACAAATTTGTTTCATTATGGTTGAGTTCTAAGGGGTCTATACAACATTGGAATACAGGAAAATTTTAAACATCCAGACAAATTCAAATTAAACACAAATTTTCATGTAATTCATGATATGGTAGATTATTTTCAATAATGCTAGGGTTATGTACTAATTTTTATATAAACCGCTATTAAAACAACCCCAAATGCAAAACATGAACGTGATTCCATGAATTTGTTCAAATCCCTTATGTATGGCTTAGCTTGTGGTCAATCCTTTCTAGAACCTTTCTCATTTTAGGAAATTCCATCTTGCCATCGAGACCATCATAACACTGGGAATCATAATGTTAATTCTTTTGGCAGTTAACTTTGAATTAAATTAAATCACATAAAATGCATATCTTAAAAAAAGAACAATGCCTTTCCTAACAAGTACATGTGAATGTTCCTTCTAGAAATGCCCTGAGGACTCAGTGTTACACACAATGGTAGGGCTGTAGACTGTAGATTGGTCAAATGTTTCTAGAAGATGTATCAGCATAAAATAGTTTTAAACATCCTCATGTACTTTGTCTGTTTAATATATACTTCCAAGAGCCAATTCCAAGGCAAGATTCAGAGATCATCTTAGTAAAAATTACTGCTAACAAACTTGGTAGATAGGAAACTTCATAGGTTTTGGTAGAAAGGATTTTGAATTGGAGAAGAGGCTTAATTTCTTATATTTGAGGCTCTGTAATGAACTTACTGAGGACGAGAGAGGGGAGTCAGCCATCAGCTTATGTGGCAGAAAGAACTAGTACTTGATGGAGGGGTTGTGTTGGGGAGCTTGCTGCCCTAACTGGGGGTCCCTCCATCTCTCCCCTTCCCTTCTATTCTACTTCTCTTCCTCCATTCTGTTTTTTGGTCTTTTTTATTCCTTCCTAAATGGTTTCAGCCTGGGCAGAACAAAAATTTAGCAATACTTCTTGGTTTGGAGAAAAATGCAGACATTAACCAGTGGTCGTGAATTAATTAGGTCCTGCTTTAAGAGCTCCAAAAATAATTCGAAGCGTTTGAATTAAGGGTATTTAAACCCACGTAAACCGCTGCCTTAACAACATAAAAATTCCTTTCAGCTCAGTGCACTGAATGTTGCTGGAAATCTGCATATGCCAGGCCTGGTGAGGCACGCCCAGGAATGCCTGCTAGCAATTATGCTTCTCAATAGCTTTGCAGGTCTCAGACTTACCAAGATCTCTGCTCTGAGACACAGGGATCGTCTGAAGGTCAAGCACCACAGAGAATGCTCTGAGAGCTTAGAAATCAAATTATGAATGTTGCCCCCTGAAAAAGGCAGCAGAGTATTTAGGGGTGGTGAGGCCGGCTGAGTGCGGTGTCTTCGGGAAGTTTTTCCTTTAAATTATGTCACATTATTTTAGTAAAAAGCTGCAACATCTGGGCCTCCTTGGCTAAGCAACAGGTTAAGTCTCAGCCTATGAAGCAATCCGCAGCCACTGCTGCACGAGTTCAATCCCCGAGCAGGGAGCTTCCCACAGGGCGCAGCAGACCTCTCCCGTCTCCCCGCTGCTCCCCTCAGCAGTGTACTTCAGTAGATCTGCCTATTCTGCTCCTTGCTCTGTTTCTGGTGAATCCTCTCACCATCCCACACCTCTGGCCTACACCCCAGTTCTTGTATGCATAAATAAATCTTTAATAAACAAAACCAAAAAGCTGCAACATCTGATTTAACTCAAAGGGGCCTGGAAATGGCGGGTGAAAGCAGGAATCCTGCAGGAGTTTCAGCTCCTGCTCCTGGCAAGGGGTCAGATGGACTAGCACCCGGTCTGGGGGGCCAGCATGCTGCTTGGATTCTGTATTGTGGCCCTGATCTTAGTTGCTTTAGGGAACTGTCAGTTGAGCTCCTGACCACACAAAAGGCAGAGGTTAAATCATCCATCCGCAGCTGTGGAGTCTATTGACCTTAATTCTGGCTGGGCTGGGCCCCCCAAGGGGCACGCATGGTCAGGGATGTGGTTCACCTGTTCTTTCCTCACCTGGTGCGGGGACACATGAGAAGCTCATCCGAAGCTCTTTTCTAAGGTGATGGCACCTTTTCTCCAATGATAGAAATAACAGTTCAGTCCTGGCAGAAACTTTAAATCATGTGTGAATACACGGTGGAGAAATAAAAGTCCTTATTAGTCTGAAAGTCCCCGTCTGGCTTGTGGAATAACGACGGGAACGTCACAACGCCGTTGTTACTTGGATGGAGTTCGCTGCGCTCTGACCCGGTTCTGCTCCCTGCTCAACACTTCTCAGCCCCTGAACTTTGCAAAAGGGGTGGGGGGAGGGGAGGGGGCCTGTTCCCAGAAGGACCCATCAAGGAGATGACATGTCCAGGTGGAGACAAACCTGAGAGGAAGGGGCCATTTCCCACTTGGAAGTCCTATGAATCGAACCCCATTTCTGCCAGGGCCTTCTCCATAATAAATCCTCCTTCCCTGACTTGGGTCTGCTCAGAGGCCCCGTGAGGCTGGAGCAGACACGTGCGGGAAGGGACAGTCTGTTCTCACCTCGATACTAAAATCCTTATGGGGCATGTTGGGACTTGTAATTAGACAAAATGGCTAGAGATTTTTTTTTTTAAATTTTAGGGAAGCTTGTAATTCTGTGGATTAAAAATGTTCGATGCCCTGAGACCGACAGACGCTGCCGCCAAGAGCCAGAGTGTGGGCTTCCACGGGGCATGTGCTCCGCTGAGCCAGATGGGAAGGTCTGCTTCAACAAGAAGTAGTAAAAACTTGCTTTAACTTTTACTTTTGTAACTGATTAGTTGCCTTCTTTAGGAAATCCCACAAAAACCCCTACATAGTCACATTTATTTCTATTGGAAAAGAGGTGGAACTTCAAAGCCACAACAAGGTGGCTTATTCTGCAGGAATTTCAATAAAAAGGTTTTAGATTTTACACGTAAGTGTGACATTGTAAAACATAAATATCACAGGATGACTAGATTCTAAGTAAAACCAGCGTGTAAGACAAACGCAAGTTTACTTCCTACTTCAGTAACAAATGGTTTTTACAGCTCCTTCCTGAACTCTCCTCCTCATTTCAGCCCTGGCCTCTTCTGGCTCTTATTAGCCCAGCACCGCTCAGAGTCTCTTCTCAGGAGAAGCCCTGAGCCTTCCAGCCAAGCGCCAGGGCAGGCGCCACCTCGGCCTGCTGCTGGCCACTGGCTGGGGCTTCCTCGTCATCAGCATACGGCTGCTGTGGTCCCGGTTGCGCTCTTCTTACATCGTTATAATTAATTTGTGCGATGAAAGGCTGACTTGCTAGAGGACTATTCAAAGGCATAACCCTGACACTTGAGCCTTTTAAACTTTACCCCAGAAATCTTACTAATAAATTTGAATTGTTGTCTTTTGATGCAACTGTAAATCTAGGAAAGTCACGTGGCCTTACATAGAAAATGAAATGCCCGTTTACAACCGGAACGTAAAGGTGAAATCACTTTAGTCTATTCCTAGTGGAGTTGGAAGTAGTCTGTTCGGGACGTGCTTACCAAGCCGTATGGGTTGATGCTTCTGGAGATCTTTATTATACACATATCCATCCCTGGGGAAAAGGCACCGCTGACAACAAGCTTTGATTTATTCTTTAGGCATTTGTTTTCAGGAGCAGTGGAAACCTCTCCTCTCTGTTCTTCCCGATTTACTTTTCCTTAACGTCACGAACGCACATTCATCTATTTTCTTTCATATCTGAACATCGCGAACCAACAGTTGCACAGTCTGGACTGTCTTCAAGAGGTGCCTCTGACGCCGCGGGCTCACTTTCTTCACTATTTATGACACCAAACGCTCTGACTGAATATTAAGCAACAGAGGATTGTGCTAATCTTTTTTGTGCTGTTTTGTTAATTTTTTGCATTCAAGCCTATTACAATTATTAGGGCCCCCGATAAAGCTGTTTGAGAGGAGAGTGCTTGAGTCTCTTGGGAAACAATGATATATTATTTAAAAGATTATTCTCTAGTGTTCTTTAAAAATTCAGGGGCAATTCAATGCAATGAAGATTTATCGAGTGCCTCCCTGGTGGACGGATGTGAGGGGCAAGCCAACAAGAAGAGGAAGGTGGGAAAGCGTGTCCTTCAAGGAACAGCCTCTGTGATCGGGTCCTTCTTACTCTCCGTATCAGAACCGATGCGTCAAGTCATTGTACTCAAAGCCACATTATTCAAAAAAAAAAACAAACAGATCTGCCTGTCCAGATTGAAGGTGCTCATGGGAAGATCCTTCTGAAAAGGAAACTGATCCTTGAAAGAAGCAGCCTGGCGTGTAACCCCGATGATGCTACTTTTCTTACTTTTTTAATCAAAGATTTTATTTTTATTTATGCATACAAGAACGGATGTGTAGACCAGAGGTGCAGGGAGGGAGGTGAGAGGATTCTCCAGAGACAGAGTGGGGAGCAGAACAGGTGGGTCCACTGAAGCACACTACTGAGGGGAGCAGTGGGGAGACAGGAGAGGTCTGCTGTGCCCTGTGGGAAGCTCCCTGGCCGGGGATCGAACTCGTGCTGCAGTGGCTGCGGACAGCTTCACAGTGCTGAGGCTTAACCTCTGTGCCTCCAGGGAGGCCCTGATGCTACTTTTCTTAATGTTGGGTCACTTACTGGAGTTAGTCACCAAAAGCCTTTGTGTGATAGAACAAATCACACATGTTTTTGTCAAGGAAAAGTATTTTTCTTCTACCACCTGGTGGAAAGACTTCCTGAAGTCACTGACAGGGGCTTTGGGCTCCAGACCTCAGCACGACCCCCAGACGCCGCCCGCCCTGGGCTGCCGCACAGGTGCAGGGATAGGGCTGTGACCGCCTCGAAGATATGGCCACGGACACAAAGGTGCTTTGGCGCATGGAGGGGAATGCATTTTGTTTATGATTTGTATAAAACGTAATAAAAACTTCATGTTGCTCAAAAAATAAAAATCTGGCAAAATCATACTGCTCAAAAATGTCGTTCCATATGGATGTTCTGTAACAATCCAGAATTATTAAAATAGGTCTTCTCTGTTATAATCCTGGCGGCACAGGACAGAGCACCGGAAATCAACCCACTGAGCCATTGAATAAAGGGGCAGTGAGGAAGCCTGTCGCTGAGGACACGGGCTTTGACGACGAAGTTTGCCAACGGGGAAGAACCAGCGCTTCTGGGTTTCTTTCGAATCCTTCTAGTTAACCGCAGTTAAGTCAGACCCAGCGTGGTTCCGCACGCTCAGCCAAAACTAATCAGGAGGTGATTTATTACATTTTTAAAAATGTTTGTGCGTTGTCTCCGGCTTTTGTTAATATCACCTCCCCTACTCGCGTGCGTGGGAGGGACTGGAGGGCCTTGGAGACTGAGCCTTCAGGGAGGTTTGTAGAAGCCCGCCCCCCCAAAGCCATAATTATCTTTCTTTTCCTTTAAGGAAAGCTCCGCCTCTCCTGTACTTTGGGCCGCAGCAGCAAATGCTCAGGGGTGCCCAGTGTGGCCTGCTCCCGGCAGCGCTGTGAGCTCCTGCTAAACACCTGGGCCCAGGCCACACACCGAGACGTCCCCCGCGTGTCCGTGGAACTTCCCCCTTCTTACAAAAAAAGGCAGCTAGCCAGGAAGAATGATGAGTGATTTTCATGGGAAGGACAATACATCAAGAATATCTAAATTAATTTAACAATTACAAGGAATATTCTCGACCACATCAATTTAAGAAATGCTGGCAAGCGGGAAATGATTTCCAATTTATATATGTCATTTCTGATATTTCTTCAGTAGCTAAGGCAAAAAGAAAAGAGAGAGAGAATTTTGGATTTCTGTTCAATTGACCCGAAATAATTTTTTTTAATGACTTTTTGCGTTTGAATAGTGGGCCAGGGTCATATAAAGTTTGGGGGTTTAGCTCAAGAAATGTTCTCAGCAGCTCTGTGAAACACAGAAGTAATGAGGGGAGAATAAAGAAGTGAATAAATAACTTTGAGAAGCAGAGCAGGAGAGAACGTCACCTTGAGGCTCATTAATGATGACGGAAATGGGCGTTGTGGCCGCAGCGCATGAGGCTGATGACCTGCTGCGGCCAGCCTGGGCCGGCCTGGATGGACGCTTGTCCCCAGAGGGTGTGGCCACCTCCTCGTGGTGACGCCGCGGCTCAGGCCTGCGCACGGAGGTGGCTGCTGCGATGCTTCCAGAGGGAAAGTCTGTGTCTTCTCAGCTGCCGCCATAAGCGCGGCCAGTGGCCGTCTCTGACGTCAGACTCGGGCTGGATGGACGCACAAGACCAGGGTCTCCAGAGTGCTTTCTTCCGAGCCTCTCCTCGGCTGGAGAGCTCTCGCCGCCCCGCAGCTGGCCCTCTGTCCGCGCCCAAGCTCCCCTGTAAGAGCACTAGACTGCGCTTCTGGCCAGGGTCCGCAGAAGGGTTGCATTTTAACTGACCTCTTTGAAGAGCCTTTTCTCAAAAAAGGTCATTTCTGGGGTCCTGGGGGGTTGAAACTGCAATGTTAGAATTTTGAGGGTGGACAAAATTCAGCCCGTAAGACTTTTTTTTAAATATTTTTTTATGCATAAGAGCTGGGGAGTAGGCCAGAGGTGGGGGGGGTGAGAGGACTCCCCAGAGACAGAGTGGGGAGCAGAACAGGCAGATCCACTGAATTACGCTGCTGAGGGGGGCAGTGGGGAGACAGGAGAGGTCTGCTGCGCCCTGTGGGAAGCTCCCTGGCTGGGGATTGAACTTGTGCCACAGTGGCTGCGGACAGCTTCGCAGGCTGAGACTCAAGCCCTGAGTCACCTGAACTGACTTCTAAGGTGAGGTGTGGGTTGGGGCCCAACCACAGAGGGCCAGGACAGGGGTGCAGGGGTGCGCGTGTGCCAGGCTGAGGGGGTTGGGGTGCAGGCTTTCTTGGACGAGAGCTGGCCATGCTGAGGGCACATGTCCCTGGCAGGCCGGGATGTGTGTGTGAGCATGTGTGCACACCTGTGCACACTCGCAGGCCTCTGTTCCAGGAAGCAGGCTGTCGTCGCTTCACACGTGCCCCAGAAGGGACCTGGCCAGGTGAGGACAGGCCTGGGCAGCTGGGTGAGCCCGTGGGCTGGAGCCTGAGCTGCCCGCACAACCCAAACCAAACGGAGCAATTATGACCACGGCGTCTCCACAGCTCCTGCCTCAGTGGCGGCTCCTGTACCCCACACGCGGCCTTTGGAGGCGTTCAGCACCTGATCAGCCTCTCGCCCCTGGGGGCAGCGATGCCACTGGCCTGGACCATGTCTCCTGGCTGTTAGACCGCAGATGCCCTGGACACCAGCCGGCACTGGGCACTTTGCCAGGGGGAGAGAGGGGATGGGGGGGGGGCTTCACCACTCTGTGTGGCCGCTCTGTACTCTGCTGACCAGCAGTGCCTCTTCACACCCGCCCCTATGTGGCTTGACTAGTATCCAGCCGCGCTGACGCGCCTGGGCGTGGGGTAGGTTTCCGAGGCCTTTTCTCCCCTGCCCTGCCCCACCCAGCTGTCCCGGTCCAGGCCAAAGCGGCGGCAGACTCTTCGGAGGGATTGTGTGCCCCGCAGCCTGCAATCACTGTCCCCGATTTCACTGTGCAAACTTTACAAGGGCCGCGCTGAAAAATTTCCCCGTAACCTCCCACTCCTTCTAAGAGAACGAAAAAATCCATCAAATTAACACATCAATGAGTTGATTGTAATCTCCAGGGCTCGGCGCAGCCCTCTCCAGCCGCCCAGACAGGAGGCCGGCGTGATTTATCAATGCAAACCTAATAGCATCAATATGAATCTAACTAAAAATCAATATTTCATTACCAAATTGTTAGTGAGAATGAAGAAAAATGGCCGAAGTCAGAGCATTCTCTGGGGTGGGAGCATCTGGAGTTCAATGTGACAAGATGAGTGATGCGTGACTCGGGGCCCGGGAAGGACACGGGGAGGACAGGGCACGTGGGCGGCCACGCGCAGGAGCTCGGCGCGCGCCCCCTTTCTTTGTCGTCTCTCCGGGGGCCGGGCCCGCGCGAGGGCAGAGCCGGGAGCCAGCCTCGCGGTCCTGCACAGCCCGCTCCTCCCAGCAGGGCCACTGGGGCCGCCGAGCGGGGTCCCGCTCGCCTGCGCCCCGCTGCCGGTGCGGTGCCCGGAGCCGCGCCGGGCTCCTCCCCACTCCCTCGGGCGCAGGGTCTGGCTGATGAGTCACTTCTCCAAAATTATCGGGAGCAGGTGGAGGTCTCTGTGGGCCTTGTGGGTGGCGTCACTCAAGAGTGTCCGCTGGGCAGCTGGGGCGTGGACGGTCCCCTCCTGCGGGGCGGGGCGCAGCTGGGCGGGCCGGGCCGCCCTGGCCAGACTATTCTGACGATGCCTGTGGGCGATTTATTGTTGCGGCGGCTGAGCCTGCTGGAGACCCAAGGTCACACGGGGCGGCGGCGGCTGTCGAGTGGGAGAAGAACAGGACATTCAGGGGACGTGCGAAGGAGTCAAAGTGGGGAGGGCGGCAGGTCAGGGGTCCTCCTGGGGAGGAGCGCCCAGGGCGCAGGGCCGGAGAGCCCCTTGGCTGTGGGCCCGTCGACCCTGCGGATCTCGGTTCTCGGGGCGAGGAGACTTGGGGAGTCGCCCCAGAGCCCAGAGGGCTGGCTGTCCAGGCCACAGGCTGCCGGCGCTGGGGCTGCTCCCTCGTGCCACCTGTCCCCCCGCCACCCCCCGCAGCCCCACTCCCCTCGACTTGCGTCCACAGCCTCGCGGCCAGCGTGCGGCGCCCCGGGTGTGCGTCCTGCCGGGGCTCTCACGCCGACTGCGTAGACCCGGTTTTAATACAAAAGCCCCTGAACAGGAGGCGGCCTAAGACAGCGATCTGATGCTCGGCCTCAGCCAGGACGTCGTCGCCGCACCTGGCGGGCAGGTGGGACTGGGCGGGTGTGTGCAGGCTGCGGCAGCCTCGGCCTCACACGCGTGGGCGCGGCTGGCCCACAGGCTCCCCCGGGCGCTGAGTCCAGGTGCAGGGGACGGCGCCCAGCGGGGGCCACCTCAGCAGTGACGCTGACCTTTTGCGTGAGGACGGTGAGGGGGACGGGGTCCCCCCAGCCCGCGTCCCTGCGAGTGGGCCGGTCTCACGCCTCCGGCAGGCGCTGGCCCTCCTTGCGCAAGCACGCTCGTCCCGGCTCTGGTCCCAGGGCGCTGTGCGGCTGCGGGCTCGAGCCCCACGCAGGTGCGGCCCGGCCGGCCCCGGGGCATCCTCAGAGACACTTCGGCGGAGGCATCTGCCCAGAGCGGCATTGCGAGGACTTGCGGTGCCTGGGAGGTGGGCTGGCCACAGTGGACATGCAGGCCCAGGCCGGCGGGCCTCGTGGGAGCACCGAGGAGCGGGAGCCGGACCTGCCTCTGCGCCGCCGTCAGCCTCCGGGCTCGGGGCTCCATAGCCGGTGCTGCTGCCACCTGCACCCCTTTCCTGCTCTCCTCCCGGCCGCACCTCAAGGCCTTCCTGCTATGCGGCTGCAGCTTCCGGGGACCCCGTGCCTTGGAGCCTTGGCCAGTTCCTCCCACCCGGGGTCTCCTTACTGGGGTCCAGATCCTCGTGGGCTCACACGCCTGCGCCTGCTCCGCACCCCGCAGGAGCCTCACTCCAGCCCCTCTTCTTCGGCTGCGGGTGCCCCTGCAGCCCCCCATTATCACCCCGTTCTGATCGCCCTGTGGCGTCTCCAGCCCTGCCCCTCGAGCTGGACCTCAAGTCCTGCCTCTGACCCACTCTCTGGGGTTCAGCCAGCAGGTGCCCAGGCTCACTCAGTGGCCTCCCCGACTGGACCCGCCTCGGGCAGTGATTACTGTGCCCTCTGGACTCTTGTTTTGCTTTCAAAGCCAACACCCCTGGCAGATCCTCTGCCTTCTAAATAAGCCAGAGCAGCAAACTGTGTAGACCGCTGACGGTGTACGCTGGCCTGCAGCTCTCCCCTGTAGGCGTGCACCGCAATTGGCCTGCTCCCCTCTCCTTCCTGCCCTCACACTTCTTAGTGATTCTCTTTTCCCTCGGTATGAAGATCCTATAGAAGAAAGTGCAGTTAAGTGGAGTCACTCTAAGATACAGATGACCACATTCTGGAGTATAATCTTAGAGATACCTGTGCACTGGGATACCTGTGTGCCAGGATACCTGTGCACCGAGATACCTGTGTGCTGGGATACCTGTGTGCCAAAATACCTGTGCACCAAGGTATCTGTGTGCCGAGATACCTGTGTGCTGAGATACCTGTGTGCTGGGATACCTGTGTGCTGAGATACCTGTGAGCCGGGATGCCTGTGCACACAGTGAGCCGGGATACCTGTGCGTTAGGATACCTGTGCACTGAGATACCTGTGAGCCAGGATACCTGTGCACTAGGATACCTGTGCGCCGAGGTACCTGTGTGCCGAGGTGCCTGTGTGCCAGGATACCTGTGCGCCGAGGTACTTGTGCGCCGGGATACCTGTGCACCAGGATACCTGTGTGCTGAGATACCTATGCACTGGGATACCTGTGCGCTGAGATACCTGTGCTCTGCAGATGTTAGGAGACAGACAAAGACAACAGCACCCGTGCGGCTGCAGGGGTGAAGCGAAGCTGTCTGCTAGGGCACCTTTCTCTGCAGGTGTCACCCTCTGCCCTGCCAGTGGCCTCCGCCCACCTACCTGGTGGAGGGAACAGAACCACAGCAGTGGGGCCTGGCCACCTGTGTAGCCTGGGAGGCCCCTGACTAGCGCAAAGCCCCTCTGACTGCTGGCCGAGGACCCTTGGGGCGACTCCCGCTGTTGCAACCCCAGGCTTTGCAGGTCCCTGCCCTTCATTCAAAGCAGAGGTCCCCAGTGAAAGCTCCTCCGGAAAGCTGCACCTGCGTGCCCCCCGCACACTAGCAGAGTGGCTGTCGAGAGGGCGTCCTAAGATGTTCTGTTACTTCACAGCCCACTGCGCTTTCGGGGCTGCTGCCTCCTCGCCGGCCTGTGCAGCGGGAGCCCGGTCGTGAGCTGCACGCTCCTGCTGGGGGGGGCCTTCACAGGCTTTTCTCTACAGCTGAGCAGTCTTTTAAGAAGTTTTCCATTCCCATCTTCCTGCATAAATGTCTCACAGGAGGTCTATAACAACTTTATTTGTGGGGAATGACACCATCCTATGTCATTGCTTCTTGCTTTGGGGGTTGTGTTTGATAAAATCAGGTTTTTTCTCCCCTTAATCTACTTTATATGTAAAAGTTTTTCTGTAAGTTCAGTAAAGAAAGCAGGAGGCCTGAGAAGGACTGACCCACGCCATTGCTGGTGACTCAGAAGTTTCTAGAAATGCCTGCAGGGCTAAGTCTAAGGGGGAGGAGGAGGAAGCAGCACGACCCCCGTGATGAGCTGCGTCTCTGTGAGCTTTCCTCTCGGGCCTGACAACACCCTGGGAATGTCAGGGTGCCGGCTAGAGGCAGAGCAGCTGCCCAGAGGACACGGGCGGGAGAGGGTGGACGGGCAGGTGCTTCACCTGCTGACCTGTGTGGACAGCGGGTGAGGAGTGTCACAAGCTGCACCTGCTGTCTGCAGGCACAGAGCCGCTTCTGGCGTGCCTCTTACTTGGAGTGCTGGGCACAGCACGGGGGGCTGAGCAGCCCCTGGAGCTGACCCGGGACGCTCATCAGAGGGCCTGGTGCTGCCGGGCAGCGGGAGAGCCTGGAACCCAGTTACCAGGTGGGAAGGCAAACCCAGACTGTCGGCAAGTGAAACGGTCAGGCTTGTATGCGCCTGGCCTCTGTGGCCATCGCCTGCGGCCTTGAGTGCAAGAGGTGCTCGGGAGTGTGGGCGGGGCAGGCAGGCTGAAGGTAGACACCTGGAGCGTGGTGTGGGTGTGTGTGAGTGGGCACACCTGGGCCTGGAGGCGGAAGCTATAATGGCGGCATCAGAGCCAGAAATGGCTACGGCGGAGCCACTACAAGAGGATGAGACCACGAGAGACGCCAGAGAGCCCAAAGAGAAAGAGTAAAGGTTCTCCGGGGTGGGCTGGGGGCCCTGCCAGCCTTCTGCCTCAACCCCCCGCCCCCAGCTCCCTGCCTTGCTGGCCTGCGGGCTCGCCCCACAACAATTGGAGAAGAAACCATAGAAGCCACTGGAGGCCCCGGAACTCGCCTTCATCTGTCTGCCCAATGGGGTTGAAAGCCTGCCTCTGCCTGCTGGCCCCACACCCAACTTTGCCACTTGTACAATGTCGACTCTTAGGTCATTAGAAGGAAAGCAAGGATGTTAGATCTTCCCAGCTCCCATGGAGTGAGTCTCAGACAGGATGTGTCTTTGGTGGAATACTACTCAGCCATAAAAAAGATGAAGTCCTGCTATTTGCAACAACAGGGTGGACTTAGAGGGAATCATGCTTAGTGAGCTAAGTCAGACCCCAGAAGACAAAACTGCTTACTCCACTCAGATATGAAGATGCAGAAGCAAATAAACAAACACGCTGCAAGAACAAGCGTGGCTCCCAGAGGGGAAGGAGTGGTGAAGGGGGTATAAGGCTCCTGCCCCGAGGTGTGGGATGGCCACGAGGCTGCTCTGGGTCTCCTGCAGCAGACACACACCCTCTGAGGCTGTGCACCTGAAGACTACAGAACGTCACAAACCCGTGTCCCTCCTGTTCAGAAAAAGAACGTGCTTTGGAAAAACCACCTACATCTGGACAAGCCTTGCTGGTATTCAGGGCGTTTGTTACTCAGATAGCAAACCCACAGCTCACTTCATGGTTGCAGTGCACGGAAAAGGCAAGAAAGCAAACCCCTCTGGGCAGGTGAAGGCCTAGTGCCCGCCGGGGGCAGGCTAGCTGAGGCTGGAGTCTGGTGAAGGCTCCTGCAGCTTCTGGGAAGCCCAGTTGTCAGACTCTGCAGTGGTCACCAGGTGTGGGGGTGAGAGGTTTAAATGCCATTAAAGGCTCATGAGGGAGTTCTGACACACAGGAAATCACCTTGGCATTCAAGGCTAAGTATGTTTATTTTTAAAAAAATATTTATTTATGCGTATAAGAGCTGGGGTGTAGGCCAAAGGTGGGGGGCTGGTTAGAGGACTCCTCAGAGACAAAGTCAGGAGCACAACAGGCAGATCCACTGGTGTACTCTGCTGAGGGGAGCAGCGGGGAGACAGGAGAGGTCTGCTGCGCCTTGTGGGAAGCTCCCTGGCCGGGGATCGAACTCATGCTGCAGTGGCTGTAGACAGCTTCATAGTGCTGAGACTTAACCCCTGCGCCCCCCAAGGAGGCCCGACTAAGTTTGTTTAAATTGACACGTGTGTATGGGCTCTGGCCTCTGCTCTCGGTGGCGAGGGTCTATCGATGCTCTTCCCTTACTGTCCTCGCCAGGCTGGTGGGGTCTGGCACATGGCCCTTCCTGGGCACCCGGCCTGGGAGCGCGCCGCAGAGGTCAGGAGCTCCCCCACCCCATGGCTATGCTGCCCAGCCCAGCCCCTCACTTTCCAAACAGCACTTTAGGACAAAGCCACCAGGGGGAGGGTGTACACTTTTCTCTTTATAAAAGGAAACAAACAAGCAAACAGAAACAGGCTTTCGGTACAAACGAGAGATGCCCACATTCCGAAATCCAAAATCACCTGCTGCCTTTCCCCTCTGCCTGCTGCCCGCTGCGAGCATTCTGGAACAGCCCGTGGCCCCCCTCACCACGCGCCCTGGGGGTGCTGATTTAGGGAGACCAGGGACCAGGCGCTTTCTGCTCCTTTGTCAGTTGATTTCAAAACTGAAAAA
The DNA here is from genome assembly GCA_004024925.1 of Scalopus aquaticus. Lineage (NCBI taxonomy): Eukaryota > Metazoa > Chordata > Mammalia > Eulipotyphla > Talpidae > Scalopus > Scalopus aquaticus. The sequence continues at coordinate 7,122 of PVIJ01017562.1, read as the reverse complement.
GAAGGAGAGACCTAAGGCTGCCTCCTGGCTGGTCGCAATAAGATTCCTGAGCTTCCCTCGTAGCTATTTTTAATGTCCCCAGTACTTTCTCCAGCGCCTGGATTGGGAGCTGAGAGCTGGCTTGGGAACAGCTTCCGCCTGGGCTTGTGCGCCCCTCTTTGAATATAAGCTGTAGGAGCTCTGCTTGGATTCATCGAAGGGGAGAAAAAAATTAGCTGGAGCCGTAAAGATAATTAATCTTTGTTTGAAATGGTATTTTCCTTTCTGCTGCCATTTGTCACGCGCAAGCATTGAGAAAGTCCTTGCAAGGCAGAGGAAGTCACCGAAGCTCTTTGAAAACCGCGTGGAAATAGCCCCCCTTCTCCGCCTCCAACTTCAGAGGCCGTCACCCAGGGCACCCTCAGAGGTGACGGAAATCCATGCACATCCGGGACCAAGCCCCAAAGATGGGGAAGATGCCTCCACAGCTGTGCCCTGGCAGTAGGAGAGACCCCTTCCAGTCCCCCCTACACTCCGGGGAGGCCACGCTCTTCTGCCCTCTCCTCCCTCTGAACCTTCCTTGGTTTGTCCTTCTTGTGTTCCGTCACTCTTTCACCTAGCGAGGGCTTGGCGTAATTAGATATTTAAATGATGTTGAGCAATGCTGTTTCTTTAACTCCTAACGGTGACAAACACATAGGGAACATACTGTTGGCGGCATTTAATCAACAGCACTCAATTTATCATTTTCACAGTTTTAGCGAGCGGTTATGAATCACGAAAATCACAGGTATTGTAGGCGCGGCGCGGGGCGCGATCATTAACAAATACTCGGGCACAGAGGGATGACTCGGTAATTGAGTGGGACTAATAAGAATACATCATTTAGCTGCGTGTGACAAACTGCGCTCCAAACACAAGCACGGAGAATTCACGTTTTGCTTAATAAATAAATTACACAGCCGATGTATTATACATAATTTGTGTCCTTGTGGATTTGAGTGATCTATAATGCATGGTCCAAGTCATTTATTTATTAAGACTAACTATATATATTGTAGGAGGGGATTTTGAACTCAGGGTGAGGGCTGCCTGGCGAGTGCGGGGTTTGATGGGGCAGGAAATGAGGTGTGGGGTCGGGGGTCATGGTCGGAGGCCGGCTCGCAGCTATGTCACAGCTGGCCAGCTCCGGGCCGCCTGTGTACGGTAGAGCAGGAAAGGCGATCGGACGCTTTCACAGCTGGGTAGAGACTCAATTTTCTGAGATGGGAAAAATGAAAATATCCTTAAGAAGATAGCAGGTTAGGGGCCTCCCTGGTGGCGCAAGGGGTTGAGTCTCAGCATTATGGAGCTATCAGCAGCCGCTGCAGCACAAGTTTAATCCCCGACCGGGGAGGTGACCCATAGGGTGCAGCAGACCTCAGGGACACACGTGATGGCAGCATCTGCCAGCCCCCCCTCTTCCGCTCTGTCCCTGTAACTCCTTGAAGACGAGACCCCACTCGCCACCTCCCTGGAACTGCTGGAGACGCTCCCCACTGCTGTGGGCTGACTCCTCTGCCCCATGCACCTGCCGGCACCTCCTGGGCCCCTCGCCCTCTAGTGTGGCTCTGGCTCCGTGGGGGTTTCTGGCTGGAGCCCACTCTCCTGGCTCCTTCCCTGCCTCACTCTGGTCACCCCTTGGTCACTCTCCAGTGTCCTTGCCCCTGGAGGCGGCTGTGTCCGGGGCTGAGTTGTTGGGGCTGGGTCCAATGTGTCCACTGTGTCCACCATGCCCTGTGTCCAGTCGCCGTCCGGCCCTGGCAATGAGCTCCGCAGGTGTCCACACGGCCGTGCCTGCTGAGTGGCCCGCTGGCCTCTGCCCTGGAGAGCCTGGTCTGCACTCAAGGTCACTGTGTCCCAAACCGACTGATGTCCCTGCAAAGCCCTCTCTGCTCCCGTTTCATCTGTCTCCGCAGACAGCGCCCCCAGTGTCCCCAGGTCTTGGGACCCCAACCTTGACGTTATCCTGATGTTTCTCTCATTCCTGCATCCCATCTAGGGGCGTCCTTTTGACTCTGCTTCCTGTACCTCAAAAATCAAATCACATTTCATGCAGGGGCTGGGCGAAGACCTCCATTGATCCACCGCTCCGTAAAGGCAGCGGAAATACTGGCAAAGGGATCGACAAGCTCCCTTCCCAGAATGTTGGGGACGAGTGGGAGGTGATGGCTTCAGAAAGTGCGTCCCCAAGACAGCCGCCAGCCTTTGGGAAGAACGTCGCCCATCTAGGGACGCAGATGTCAGGACAGGAGAGTCCACTCCTGAGGGCGAGAATCTTGCAGCTGGGGCAGGCGCTCGGGAACCCGCGTGGCCAAGTGCTGTCCAGGGAGACTCAGCCACAGAAGAGTGGGTGACCAGAAGGCCCCCCTGCCCGCGGGCCCCCTGGGCCCCCATGTCCGCTCAAGTAACAGGCATGCGGCGAAGCTGTTCGGGAGGACGTGTCCCCAGCTCAACCATTAGCCAGCTAAGAGCCCAGCAGGCCTTTCCATCACCTTCGTCTGTGCCTTTTTTCCCTCCTGTCATCTCAGAGCCCCTGCACTAAACCTGCGCCAACCAGACTGAAATATAAAGGCGGGTGCAGAGACTTCCCAGCCCCGTGGTCACTGAGATAAATTTAATAATTTCAGTTGACCTAGGGGCCTCTGTCTAGAATAATCCTGCTCTGCTGGCCGGGACTCTCAACTGGCCACGTCCCCACCAGTCGGCGGGAAGCGCTAATGTCCCCGCGCAGAGGCCGGCGCCCTTATCTGTTCATACCCAATAACCAGAGACAATGATTATATTATTCATAAGACGTTTTTACCCGAAGTGATAAAGCACACGGCTTGGTTATTATTTCTTAATCTTTTTTTTTTTTAAACTGGCACCTCCTCTTGTAGCCCTAGGAATAGCCTTAATATTTATATTAGAAATTGTCTTTTCCATACCTTCAGTTGTTGTTGACTTTCTAAAGATTAATAAAATAGAATAAACAGTGGGAATTTAAATGTGAGAACCTGGTCCCTTTGGTAAATGAGTAGAAGCAAGCACAGGAAGCGCTGTATGTCCAGATCTTTTTGGGGGGTCCTGAGGACCCCGGTTTTGGTTGCACATACCTCTGACAGAACAATGAGAGACACGGAGCTAATTATTAAGTAGCGGCCAGAGGTGCGTGCACCCAGATTTCTGTGTTTAATTTTAGGTGGTTGGGAGTCTGTGGACGTCTTTGTACGAAAAGGCCCCTTCTTTGTAATGGGATTCATTCTGTAGTGATAAAGTGACACCTGGACTTTTGGGGTAAAATGTGCAACAGATTCCCCCACAGGCCCTTCTGTGAGGTCCACTCACCAAGGTCCTGCCGCTTAGCTCAGGCCTTCTAGGGACCCCCAAGGCCACCGAGACACTGAAAGAGGGGGGGCGACTTTTCTTCCCTTTAAACACCTTGAGAGGGGACTATGGTGATGGGTCACGTGTGTGTGTAAAATCGGTGGTGGGTTACTCAGGGGAAATACACAATGTAAACAATATAAATAACAATAAAAAGAAAAGAAAAGGTTTTAGAACAAAATGAAAAAAAAAAATAAAGACCTTGGGAGGTGAGAACTTTCTGTGCTGGGTCAAGGGCAAAGCTCTGGAGGAAGCGGTCTCTCTGGACTCAGATGGTCAGAGCGTCACCGTGTGCTCCTTTCGCGGTGCTGCAATGGCGCTGTACGGAGAAGGCGCCCCGTCGGTGCTGACGCGCCCCCTTAGGCCCCGAGACCCCCGGCCTTCTCGCGCAGGGCATGCACGGCTCCTCGCCCTGCCCGCGGCCACCACGTCCCCTCTTCATGGCTGTGTCTTCCAGAAGATGCCTTCGAAGTTCCTTTTGGTTTTCTGAGTCGTGGTGCAGACTTGGAGGTGCTATGGGGAGCCTTGGTGAACCCTTGCAGTTTTGGGGTGCAGATAGAACACCGCTCTTGTTGCCGCTGTTTCAGCAGAGAGACCCGAGGGATCCTGGAGCCTCGGGGGTTGTCCAGATGCAGGTGACTCTGTGCCTGAGGCTGACCAGAGCGAGCGGGGTTGGGGGAGCTGACCTTTCCCTGCCGCACATCCGGGCGCACGGCCCTCGGCCACGCGGAGCGACTCCTTGCTGCAGGAACGCCTGGTACCACATCCGGGCATGGACTCTGTGCGTGGAATACGGTCCCCTTCAGCTCCATGCGTGGACCCCGACGTGACGTCGCGGGCGCAGCAGTCATAGCTCTCTGGGGTGGCTGCTGGCTTGGGCACCAGCAAGGAGGCCGTGCACCCCACCCCTGGTCTCCCCTCATCCTGCCTGCCCCGTCCTCCCGCGTCCTCAGGACCAGACTTCTGTTGGCTGCAAACCTCGAACATAAGCGCGGCTCACACCTTCAAACAGAAAATGAGGTGCAGGGGCCTCCCTGGTAGCGCAACGGGTTAAGCGCTGCGCTGTGGTGCTGTCGGCATCGGCGACGCGAGTTCGACACCGGGCGTGGAGATTCCAAAATGGCATGGCAGACCTCTCCTGCCTCGCCCGCTGCTCCCCTCAGCAGTGTGTTTCCATTCATCTGCCTGTTCTGCTCCCTGCTCTGTCTCTGGTGAACCCTATTGCCGCCCCACATCTCTGGCCTGTACCCCAGCATTGTATGCATAAATAAATAAATCTTTAAAAAAAATTGTTTAGAAGAAAGGCCGGTGGCCCATGTCAGCTGCAATTGGCCATCCATCTGACTTGATGGCCACTATAAATGGGAGGGGACGCTGGGCAATTACCTGTGTCCTCAACAGCTGATAAACAGCCTTTAAATTGTGGTCTTTCAGATAAGAATGAATAGCTAATTGAGGAAGATGCAGAAAGTCTAGACACTACAAAAAACCATAGCGGAGAACTGACTTTGGGTCATTTCTTCACTTTTTGCTTAAAGAAATGGAGGCACATGGACAACAGTTGGCTCTATCCCCCAGCAAAGCATGAGAGTTTAAGCAGCAGCGAGTTCAGCGAAGGAAAGCTACAGCGTACGGGAGCCAAAAGGTGGCTCTCGGAAATTTGTTTCGGTTGCTTGGTCACACAAAATTATTTGACGACAACACCACAATCAATGCTATTTTCACTGGATGCCCATCAAAGGTAAAACAGCCCAGTGCCAACTCAGCCCCCCATGAGGAAGTCTGCGATCTCCTTCCCAGCTGGTCTGCCATCTCCTCAATGACAACATCTGCCCCACACCTCTGTTATTGGCACATATTTCAGAGTGGTGGGGAGTATGGACACATTTCATGATGTGGAGAAACACTTTTGGGCTGTTGAAATGTCTCTTCTTTCCTGGCATCATTTCCACCTTATTCTGGGTTTCTAGAGATGAAAATTCAAGGCATTGAATCCTACGGGGCCCGATTGTTTTTATCCTATGCCTTCCAGGTTGATGGTTAGGGATGGAAGGGAAGAGAATATTCATTATGCAGGTACACAGTAGGAATGTGACAAAATGCTGCCTTCTTCAAATATTTAGAGACATTTCAGCAGTCACTGACATTTCAAGCCAGCCAATAGCCCTCTCTAAAGGCATGGTATTTAAGTCCCTGAACTTGACGGAGCTATGCCCTGGCAGTGAGTTCCACTGACGGAGGGGTGTCGCCCTGAGTTGCTCACCTCAGTTTCAGGGGAGTAAAAGTCACCTGGGTGAGGGGAGCTGAGTTTCTCAATATTTCAACCACTGCCACCGATTTAATATTTTCTCCATTTGATTCCATGTGTTAAATTTCTCGAGGCCAAAGCGACATGTGGGGGAACGTGATGGAAACAGACAGAGATGTCTGCAGCTCGTGTCCCAGTGGCGTCTGCAGTGTTTTCTGGACCTTTTAATGAAGTCACTGGTGGGTGAGCATCCAGCCACGACAACACGGTGACAGAAGCATCATGTGGCTCTCAGGGACTGTCATTCTAGCCAGTTAGGGGCACTCTCAGCCCGAGAGGTAAAACTGGGGTGCAGTTTATTTCCTTTTAATGCAACTACGCAAAGTCTTGTCTGTCCAGCCGGTTGGTCTCCTGTGACACATTTCCGTCCCATACCATGATTTTTTTTAAGATTTATTTATGTGTACAAGCTGGGGTACACACCAGAGGTGTGGGGCGGCGAGAGGGTTCACCAGAGACAGAGTGGGGAGCAGACAGGCAGATGGAGGGAAACACACTGCTGAGGGGAGCAGCGGGCGAGGCAGGAGAGGTCTGCCGCGCCATGTGGGAATCTCCCCTGCCAGGTCGAACTCCCGTGTGTGCTGCTGACAGCTCCACAGAGCAGCACCCAACTGCTGCGCCACCAGGGAGCCCCCTCATACCATGACTTTAAAGTCACCTACACTTACGAAAACCCTTTAATCCTGGTGCGGAAGCCCTGCAAGACGTCACACAGCGTCCTTTGCCACAGGCACACAACCCCGCATTCAAACGCACGCGCTCGAGTAAGAGGGCAGGGACGCCTCGCCGTGGACGACGCCGAGGGGCGCACGCAGAACCGACGAGGGGGCTAGAAAGTCACCCGGATGCTCATGGGGGGGGGATCGGCACGTGATACAAAGTGGCCCCCACGTGGCTTGAGCTTCGCAGGGGAGTGACGTGCCTGCGCTGAAGCCTGCGGGCGGCGCGGGCTCCGCGGGCTCCGCTGCCGTGGCCATGCTGGCACAGCGCGTGGGCACGGGGTGGACAGGGCGCCTGCGGGGGACACGACGGCCCCGCTGAGGACGCGTGATCAGCGCCTCTCACGAGGAAACACGGAGAGGTTAAAATTGATGAGCTTTGTGCCGAGCAACCAACCTGTGGTCTTCAGAAGCGTTAAGGGGAGACCCGGAGGCGGCGCTCTTCCGGGCGGAGACTGAAGGCGGGGGCCGCGGCCCGCCCCGGAGAGGGCCCCGAGCTCGGGGGAGGCCCTCGACACCCGAATATGGACTGTGATGAAGTTACGGTCTTACCTCAGCGGTAAATGCCATGATTTTGCTAAGTTTTCTGTGTTTGTGCACAAAATGTCTTTGTTCTTAGGTTTATACACTAAAGTTTTTGGAGGACAGGAAAAAGGTTAGAGAGAGAGAGAGGAGTGAAAGAAGGAGGGGGAGGAGGAGTGAGGGAGG